>JBBPLW010000085.1:0-54368 GCA_038089995.1 Tylopilus balloui
AAGTAAACCCTGGTTGGTTGGATGGGAAGAGCAGAAGGAGAACAACCTAGGGATCGAGAAATAGTACGCGATAAGAAAATGGACCTACGATGAGTAACCATCGAGTAGGGTAAGAGCGACGAGCTCCGGTCCATATATGTCTCCAAGTAAGAAGGGTAATTAGAAAGAGACGGGGAAAAAGGAAATCGATTGTAACAGAATGAGCCCTTGGAAAAATGCGGAAAAATGTGGAGAAAATAGGTTTTGTAACACCAAGTCTCTGCATACACAAGTGAGTCTCCACACTTGTTTATCCCTTGCTATTGCACTGCACACCTAGAGAAAGGAAGTCCCCTATCCTTTTTATGTAACACTGTAGACACAGTGGGCCACTGTAAGTGCTATGAGCTGCTGTGAGCTACTATGAGCCACTATGAGCTACTGTGCACATTGTGAGCTGGCATTACTGTAAGGCTGGAGATGGACTGTGATAATTGTGAATGTGTGACATTGTGCCACTAGAGGGCCTGTGGATATATGATGTTGTGACCCAATTGACATGTGCTACTGTGGGATGCTGTAAGATGCTGTAAGCATACTGTAAGGACTGCCATCACTGTTTCTAAATGACTGGTTTGCTGATGTAATCTTCCCCTGCCATTGAAGAACAAGAGGCTTTGCTCAACTCACCCAAGTTCATTCAAAGCAGCAACCTCAAGCAACTCCCATATACAGACACAAGTGGTACTACCATTTATCTCAAGGCTTATCTGCTTATGACCTCGAAGGAGAGCAATGATGACAGCCAGGAATATGGCCTATACATTCATGGATCTCACACCATCATTGATGCAGAGCCAGTGCTCCATGTATTGAACCTAATGTGCAAGTGGATATCTGGGGAGGGCATGGACATGAGAATCAAACCTTTGGAAGAGTTGAAGAATCTTCCCATTGACCCGATCACTGCTGCAGGAAGGCTGTCTAATGATCCAGGTTTCTTCTTGGTTTGATAACAATATGGACCCTAACCTAGCCTTGTCACAGGTTGCCCATCCTCTGGCTCCCCATCCCACCATTGAACATGTCCCACCCACACTAGTTTTTCCACTGCCAACAAGTGTGGTATAGGATTTTCTGTTTTCAATAGGAAGAGTAATTTGTAGTAGTATGTAATTGGGCTATGATTATTATTAAAGCCACAAAAAGTTGGCAGCGGCATTCAAGTTTGCTGCAATGACGATCTGAGCTTCAATATCCATGGGAGAGGCAGGGTGATATCGGCCACATCCCGCCATCTACAGATCAACGGTCAGGCAAGAAACACAGCCCCCCAGCGGACTCTTTGTATTTACTAGCTAACCAAAGTCTTGGTCTGTCTAAACAGGACCTACAGGGCTCATGAACGTCCATCACAACACAATCCGAACACCTCGTACACCACTCCTCGAAGAGCCTAGTTTGTCTCAGCATTGGTATACGCAGTCGTAGCGATCCCAACCTGGCCGTTGGTAGTGTCATATACCGAGTAGAAGCGCTGCAGCCACCCGAACCCGTCTGTAGTACGTATCTCGCGTTGAGCAAAACACCACACATACGCAAGCGGGCAAACGACCTACTGATAAAATCGAGACCAGATCCACTTCGGGACCCAAGATCAGATGTGATCAGATAAATCTGGCCCTCTTTGCCCCCGATAACGGAGTTGAGTGCTCGGGGCCAAATTTGGGCGTTGGGTGTCAGCTCGTACGTGACCTTGTCGAAAAAAAAATATTATCAGTCCGTTGCTTCCGGGGTAGGGGTCGTGGAAAAACGTACACCGCCGATGTTGAAGTTCATGCTCTGCAGTTGCTGGTACTGTTGCTCTGTGACCGTAAGTAAGCCGGTGGTCCTGTTTCCCGGATGTTCAAACGATCACCGCATTGCGATAATGTGAAGGTATCTTACTGGTCCAAAGTCGCGCCCGTCGCGTTCTGGTAGGCTTGGAAGGCATCCGTAGCAAGGAGCAAAAGCGTAGTGCCTGTGTCAACAATGCCCGCTGTAGTGTTCAGGAGGGTGGTGTCTCCGCCGTAAGTCACCGATTGATCGATGCCCCAGTACTTTGACAGCGCGCACATGAGAAAACTATTCATTGGATCTCAGCACATTCACTCACGCGCGACGCATGGGAAGTGGATGTAATTGGTACATAGTTGAGTTCATTGGTGTACCTCGCATTCGTGATCGGGTTTAGTTGGGGTGAAAAGACTGAAGTATGAGAGAGCTCACTTGGTGCTATCAGGTCCTCCAAAGTGTAGCTCGCCATTCGCGACATTGGTTGTCGACGAGGGTTCATAGAAAATACCCAACGAGTTTGCTGGGATCGACCCTTGACTGTACAGGTTGTCCGTGATTGTTGGCACTTCCGTAGTGTTCGAAACAGTGCCTTGCGTCAGATCAACTGGGCCGACCCTGCGATTTACTTGTCGGTGCGCGACGGCCTGGTTTCTTGGCGGATCACTTACCCAATAATACCATCCACACCACTAAAACCTTGTGCAGATGTGGCAACGCCAATCGATTGGTTCTGAATCACGAGGGATTCGTTCAAGGTCACCGTATCGGTGTCTGTGCTATTGTGAGTTCTACCTTGCCTTTTCCAAGAAAAACGGAATATGCGAACACTCTTCTCCGGACATTTTCCCAGAGCCGTAGCTAACATTCTGCGGGCGAGCGTGCCAAATCAATATTCGTTAATGACAATTGACTGGTAAGAGAGAACGTACAACAGTGTTACCAGTGTCTTGGCTGGTGCTTGTTGGGTTGTATGGCGCGCTCGCGCCAATCCAAGTGTTCGAACTCCCTAAAGGGGACGATTGGGACGGCCAGACAAGGTCATTTTGTATAAAACCCACCAGTATCAATGAGAAGGTTGTACTGGGTTGCGGGATTCCCAACACCAACAGACATGGTATATGTTACACCTATTGTCGAGGCTCAATACACTTTGGGAGGCGGTACGTAGTTTTGTAAGCTCACCTGAATCTGTCACATCAATGCTATCGGAATCAGAACCAGTAGTGCGAGCAAGAGCCCTCAGCCCGATGGCCTTGGCTGGCCCATGTTGTGACAAGCCAGCAAGGAACTTGGCTGCGCGCTTGCGATCATGTTCAAGAAGCTCCCGAGCGCCGAGGGTTGCTTGCAGGCGGGATGCAAAGGGGATGGACTTCAGAACGTATTTAGGCATAACTATGACTTGGGACGATGATTCAAGCAACGGAAAAAAGCAGGTAAGGGAGACGATGAATTCTGGCTGGAAGCAAAGAAGCCTTTATACATCCAGAGGCATAGGATCTGAGGGGGGACCAATGTCGCCTGAAGCAACACGGATCATAGAGCGTAAACCTAGGTTGGCAGGACAGGCTGTCCCAGGAACAATCTCGAACTGGGCTCTCACGAACTATGCCAAGCAGAAGAATTGAAAGACATTCCCTGAGAGTGGAGAAATTAAACTCGATGGAGCTATGGGTCGCAGTAGGAACCCACCACAGGGGGATAGGTTGTTCGGGTATTAATCAATGCATGGGCGGCGAGCAGACGACTACTTGACGGGCAGGCATCCAGAAATGGAGTAATCAAGTATTGTGGTAAACGTAGGATGGGCAAAGTTACCGCGCTGCGCGTCCGCCAAGCTCAAGAAATAAGGTTGTGTGACCTTGACGATGCGATTGCACTTCTGTGGCAGGCAATTCTTGCTGCGCAGGTGGGTTCGGAGGCGAATACCTGCAGTGGTACGATGTCAACGAGCTGATGCGGGAAGTAGCACCATGCCAGCAGTGGGTCTTGGGGAATTTGGAGTTCCGGTGCATTCAGTCCCATATTAGGTGCTGCCAGGGATGTACCTTGTCGGAATTATCCCCCGTGCGACGGTCATAGCGAGCGGCGCACAAACTCTAGCACAAGATTCCGGCGATAAAAGAACCCGGTGATGACATATTTAGGTCCTTGTGAAGCTCTACTGAAGGGAATGTAAATACGCATTCGTACATAATCTACGATCTGAACGAGAACGCTAGCATGGGAGAACATGTCCGATCAGGATACTCGCGGTGATAAAAATAAACCACTTAAGTCTTGGCAAACCATGAGCATAATTAAGATATATGAAAGGAACGACCACCATTCAAAGCTTCACAGCGCCTTCGGTTCCCTGCCGTATGTTCACCTCTGCAGAGACTGTCAATGACATCTGGTCGGCCACAGCAATATTCATTCCACTTGATTCATAGTACAATTCAACTGTGCGAGTGGAATGATTGCCGAATGATGGTATTCTGGCCTTGAACTCTACTGTCATAACAATGGGGGAACCAACTGTAAGGAACAAGCTAGTTGATCTGTTGTCTCCGCTTGAGAGGATGCTAACCTTCTCTTCCTTCCAGCGCTGCCCAGTTCATTTTCCGGAAGTAAATTGGGTAGGTTGAAGAATGAATCACAAAAGAACGGCACAGATGACGTTGTGATCCTATAGTCCTTTTGGGTCAGCTCATACCAAGCGCCCCATTCCGCGCCACCTCCTCCAACGGTTTCGGCTGTGGTTCTCGCTGCATTGCTCGGGTCATTACGGGCCAACAAGACGGTGTCAACAGCCATCTGAGTGTCCATATTTTCCATCCAAAATGGTCCGCTCGCATCGTAAGCGACAGTGCTCGGATGGTAATATAGCGGCACACGGCGAGCATAAGGAGATGGTGGCGCCAGAACCTGTTGTTCTTGGTCAGGTTGTGACGGAGAGAGATTACCAAAGATGAGACTCGTATGGTCTCCTTAAGGTTTGAGAGGCATCAATCGAAGTGACGAAGGAAAGGCAGTGCAAAGGCACGAGTGCACGACTGACCTGTTGGAGGAGTTCTGCAAGAAGATTGGTGAAAGTATTGCCAGATTTGAGCGGCTTACGTGCACTTGGCCGACTGTAGCGCTGGTAGCACGAAGGAAATGTGCGCTAACGTAGATCGGGTCTGTGTGATAAGAACCCGACTGGTGCTGGATGCAGGCTTCAACGATGACGCCTAAGGAGTAACCTAGGGGATTCCAACGTTGCTCGAACAACGTCGACGAAATTGTGAAACGTCAAGTTCCTACCACCTTGTGGGACACTGAATGAGACTTGGAAGTCAACCGGCACTGATACGGATGATCAGGGTGGGCCTACGCTGTGATGGCCCAAGTTGGATCAAGGTCACAATGGTAATAACAGGTACCGTCGTCGCCTTTGGTGAGAAAGGAAGTCTGGAGGGCCTGGGCAAGCGGTGCCATGCTACGTTATGGAGACCAAGCACGTGTGATCGGTGTGGCCGTGACTACGCGTTTTTCCCAGCCGGTACGCGTTATTTACAGTTGTTTGTTCCTCGTTCGAATGGTCCAGGGGGTTAGAAGAGAGCAACGAGACGAGCGTAGGTGTGGTCTTGGTTTTTCATTTCCTTTGCTCTGTACTTCTAGCTCTCCCTCTTGCCCAACGACCATCATGGACTCCCCCTCAGAGGTATCCGACGTCTTCTCCCTCTCAGACCATCTCCTCGCCGAACGGCTTCAGTTTGTCAAAGAAGTATGCTCCCTCGTGCTTGCTTTCCTTTTGCTCACCTTGCCCGCTTCAGATCGGCTTTGGGAACTGGGGTAGTGTATGGCTTTGCAAGCCAAAGTCTTCCTCTGGCAAAGTCAGGGATATAGAGGTCGCGGTCAAGCTCGTACACCGCTCCAAGACCTCAACCACAGCTGCCAGAGTACGCTCTTTGTACGTTCCGTTTCCGATCTCCGTCCGACTCAGCTGACATACACCAATGTATTAGATGGAATGAAATGAAGATCGCTAGATCATTCAAGAACGACCCACATCCATCCATCGTGCCCTTTCACTCGTTCATCATCACACCATCCTATGCCCTCATAACAATGTCTGTTTTACCCACTGTCCCTCTTCGTTCAACTCATCCCCGTTCCTAGGGCATATCTCCCTACCCTTGTTCCTGTAGAGGTATCAGAAACACGCGCAAAGGAGTGGTTTAAATCACTCCTTTCTGGTGTTCATTTTCTACACTCCAGGGGTGTTGTACACAACGATATCAAGTACGCGTACATCTTGCTTACAATTCATTGAAACTCTCAGTGCTCATCGCTTAGGCCCGCCAACATTCTACTCTCTCGTGCCAACGTTCCTGTTCTTGTTGACTTCGGATTCGCCGAAAAGTATGACCTTAGGTCTTCCAAAGCCTTTCACAGCAATTTGACATATGGTACACCCGAGGTACATCAGCATTCATCCAGCTTGTTAAATTCTTACAAGTATTCCTCCAGTATCTCTCTCCTGAGCGTGCTCGTGGACTCCCTCACGACACCAGGAAAGCTGACATTTGGTCTCTCGGAGTAACGTTCTTTGAAATTCTCGTCGGACGCACTCCTTTCGAATACGAGGAAGGAGAGGTCTTTGAAAGAAAGGAAGACTTGGAGAGATACTGGAATCGGACCGTACGTGGCCTTGGTCTGCTGCGAGATTGTAACTGTGTACCTCCGTGACTCAGATGCAGGGAAAATGGGTTGGAAAATATTCCATGTCCCAACCCGTCGAACGCTTACTGAAACGCATGATTGTACCTAACGCGGACCTGCGGTGTACAGCTGTGGAAATAATAGGAGATCCATATTGGATTACGAATCCAGTAACCCCTGTTCACGGCCACAGTAGGTTGCTCATATTCTCGCTCATGTCCATTGTTTAAAAACATTTCACAGGAAAATCGGCATCAGCGGCGGTTCCGTCCAGTGCCCACGCTCGGGCATCTTCGTTCTTCAATTCTTTCAAGGAGTCGTTCAGGGAGAAGGAAAAGGAACCATCACTTTCCCGTCTCCTTGACATATCTCTGCCATGGTCAGCTTCAAAGTCAACATCTCGAATCTATGCTTCACGACCAGCATCAAGGACAGAATTTGCGTCCGCGTCACGGCCTGCGTCGAGAATCGAGGTTATGTCACGACCGGCGTCGAGGGCTGAATCTGCATCTACTCCGAGAGTTGCTTCTGTCACATCTTTAGCGTCACGATCCCGAACACCTGAATCCGCTTCAAAAGCACTAATAGCACCGAATCGTGCGATCGTGGAACAAGTATCGCCTACCGTCTCTGTTGGGTTTCGAACTAGGACCCACTCACGTTCAAGGTCACAGCCCAAATTACGCAGTCCGGCTGGTCATTCAACTGCGGCACGCACGAGAAAATTGTCAACTGTTCAGGCTTCACCTATCGTCAAGCCTAAACGCCAACTTGGTGCGGAATCGGAGGGGGAGAAAGATGCTGGTGTCTGTAAAGGTCGGGGGGATAGGATCTCACCCCACCCACAAACGTTTTCATCGGTGAACACGACTTCTTCGGCGAAACGATCGTTTGGGTCTCGGCAGCCTTCTCTGCGCGTTACTTCGGTATCTGGTACTGTGAAGAAGTCATCGGTGTCACCGGGACAAGTGGGGACCACGGAGAAGAAGTTCGCACCTTCTCACCTCACACATCTTCAGACTACCGAGGTGAACCGCACAAACATACGTGCACCAACTCACCTACCGACTCCTTCGAGCATTCCCCAAACACCTACACAGATTATTTCCTGCCAGACACCGTTTCATTCGACTCAGACTTCTTGGCAGACTTCGGCCTCGAAGCAACTGTCGGGAAAACTACCTCGGGCTCGTGGGCGTGCTGGTGCGCTCGCAGACCTCACAGGGTTTGCTCGGAACGTTGACCTGGGCGCGCATGGTGTTGGGCATCCCACGAGGCGCGCTGGAGAGAAGAAGGACAGAAGAAAGGAGAATACTAGGAGTCGTACAACGGCGCAGAATGAGAACAAGGAGAATGAGGGACTACCCACACAGGTTCAAGATATTCGAAAGGACACTTGCTCATCTAATGGACTTTCCGGAGTCACACCTCTCAGTCCCAAAACTCCCGCGAAAGAGCAAGATACTTCTGCTATGTCGATCTCGCTGGCGGCCAATTTGTCCAGCAGGACGACGGTTGCGAAGGGAAGCGTCAGAGACCGGATGATGGACTGGGAAAGGGAGCGTCAACGATTGAGGGAGATGAACAGGTTGACTGATACAAGCGCCGACGGTCACAGTGGCTCGGATTCTTCTGACGATGACGACTCCGAGGTGGAGAAAGAGGTTGCTGCCGAAGTGGCCTCTGTTCGAGCTAATCAAACGCTGCCTGTTCAAGCTGAAACACCGAAAGAAGTTGCTATTACTGCGAACGACGAGAATGAAAGACCTACTATTATCCAAACAGTGACCACGATGTCCTCTACCTCGTCGGATTTAGAAAGGAGTCAGATCGAAGTCGCCAAAGTTGCTGTGCGCACGCCAGCTCAGTTACTCTCGTCGCGGAACGGATCCATCACCGCACTCAGTCGCAGTCAAAGTGCGCGCAAGCAGCACTCAGCAGAGAGCCAAGACAAGAATAACTTTGTGACCAATAATGGGTTACCCTCAGAAGTATCCAGAAACAGCGAGTCGGGATTCACTTCGTTGAAATATAGCGTCAAAGCCTCCATTGGTAGATTTTTTTTTGTTTCATACCCGCTTTTGCTTAATTGGTCTTCAGATAAGGGCATGCGATTCTACAAGTCTTCTATGGGCCAACTCACGGGCCGCGCTACACCAGTCTGGTGTACATCTCCTGAACCTATTGATTTCGAGCAGAGACGGTCTGGTGAAGAAGGAAGGTTCAGCTGGGAGAACATTCGGCCCGAACACGAGGTTGCAATTGATCGTATGAACTTATGGATTCAAAGCGTTGAGAGTAAGTCCTAGCGTGTTTGGCTAGAAAGGGGGCTGATTAATTCGTTACGAAACAGAGGTGGTCGAAGAAACTCGCCAGAATTTTGCTTCGACGAGCGTCACAGCTCCTGCTCCGCTTCCACTTGTACCCCTTTCCCGATCCTCCTCACAGTACCACGGTACGCTGAGCTCACCGACGCCTGCAATTCAAACCAACAACAACAACAATACGATTAACGCCAGTTGCTCTTCTCGTCTCCCAAGGCGTCTTGCTGCTAGCGAAATCTTCGCCAACTCTACTGATCCGAATGCACCTCTTTCACCAGCACCAACTCGTGGAGAAGATCCAAACACGTCTTTCTCATGTGTCCATGCTCCGGAGTCGTCGGTGCCTGTATTTCCTTCTATCAGCGTGCTCATTCAAACTCCACGCCGACGCCGTGCAACGATCTCGACCAGATCGCCTGCTCAGACAAGATGTAGTACAGAAGCGAGTGGCTTGTTGGATGGCAGTCCATCTAAACGGAGGGAGAAATCCAAGTCTCAAAGTAACTTGGATAGACATATTCAGGATGTGGCGAAATTGGAGCTGGAACTCAATAGGGGTGAGTAGTACTGCGCAGGTCAACGAACGTTGTGCGCTAATGGGTTCGCCACGCATTTATAGCTCCTGTGTCCTCTCCTTCACCCAAACTGTCGGCTGTTCTTGACAGAAGCCTTTTCGTTGCACCTCCCCTTTCACCAAGGGTCACAGAGGATCCTACACCTAGAGCCCCAACAACTCGTGGGCGATCTATCCAGTTTAATGACTTGAATTCGTCTCCGTACCACGTCGAACCTTGCCCTCCCCGCAAGTCAGATGACCAAGTTGTTCTTGAGTCTCCCGACAGACGGCACCTAGAAGGTGTCTATGACCGATTCCTGATGGCCACATCTGGTGTTAAGCGTGTCGGGAAGGGCTACCAATCGGACAACCCCAAACCTTTACATAACACCGTGGACACTACAGAGCATACCAAGGCTAGCCACACCCGTGGTTTCGGCGTATTCGGGGCAGGCAAGCGTGTGATGCCTCCACCCGTCTCCAGCGAAGACGCCTGGAGACGATCAACGTCCGTCGATGAACTTGGGTTTATCACTGCTGGTCAAGGCGTAAACATAATTTCTTCCCGCACATACAAGGACGGAAACAAACCTACTTTTGTCCGCCGCGCAATCAAGGCCATGGTCCCTGGAAAGACAGTCTCGAGAAGGTTGTCGCGGACTATCGCCGTTTGATCGTTGCTGTCGTCTCCCACTCTGACCTCACCACCCCCACCCGCCCTATCCCCCCGCGTATTACCCCGTCTTCGTTCTAATGACCGTCTAAATTTATGTTTTCTTGCGTCCGTCTCGTCTTAGTTCACACACGCTTCAATCTAACTCTCGCTTTCGAATCTGTCGTCATATTGTCAGTCCTTTTCCCCTCAACAAACCCATTCATATCCTTGTCCCATTCATCATTCCACACATTGACACGTCCCATTACGTTCATCTACTATTATCTATTGCTATCGTCAATCACCAGCATCGAACAGTACCATTTTTTTTGGTTTACTCCTCTTTTCTCTTTTGCATACATCCCCAACCCGTTGATGCCCTCCTCCCGGAATGAGCTTACGCGTCTCATTTTACGTCGCTTTCAGTCACGCTGTCCGCTCTGCGACGTTCCCCTCGCAACGTTTATCCCACGTCTCTCTCCACCTAGCTTGCTGGATGGTTTTTCCTTTCCGACTCTTTTCCTTGCATTCATGATATCCATGCCATTACATAAGTCTTGATTGATCTTTATTAATTGCTTATATCCCGTCGCACACAGCTGATATTTGAGTATTTGCAAGTGCAAGGGAGATGGTGAAGTTGTGGCGTGAAAATGTTGTAAAAAACGAGATGTACAATAAGCGTGAAAGAAACTCTGGAGAATAATGATACAAGATGATGCAAGCAACGAGGCATGTGCAAGATGGATGCGACGACACACATATGACGATGACGACTCGGAACTTATGATGGTGGGGGTCGTCGAATCGCTATGGGCGGCTTACTGCCTCCCGCAGCGTTCGGCGCACCGCCGCCGCCGCCTGAAGCAGCGGCAGTAACAGTAGTAACACCGCCCTCGCCGGCCGGTTTCAACCGTTTTGCGAGCGAGTCGTCGGACTGGGTTTCGTCTTCCCGTCCACGCTTGTTCGCCGCACCCATGATCTGGACGCCGACAGTCGTCGACGGCGCTGCGGCGGTCGTAGCAGCGGAGGCGCCACCGCCGCCGTGTCCAGGTGCCGCGCCGCGTATGTTGAGCCCACGGCCGCGTCCTCGGGGAGCGCCTCGTCCTCGTCCGGGGCCGTCCATCGTGCCTAAGGGGACAGCACCGCCGAGTACTCTCCGCACTGGAGCTGCGCTTGCGGATGGACGTGGCGCGGTAGGGAGGGGTGCGGGAACTGATGTTGAAGCTGCAGGAGGGACACTAGCGGGTGCCACTGGGGCTGGGGCTGCAGAAGCGGGGATTTTCGACGTCGGTGCAACAGGGGTGGTAGGAGTGACGTGAGCAAGGGGAGCCGCGGGGCCGGGAGCGGCTGGCGTAGCAGCAGTGGTCGTGTCAGGTATCAGTCCGGCCTTGCGCCATTCCAAGACCTGGGCTTCCAGCTCCTTGAGCTTGTTCTGCGAGCGTACGAGCTGCGCGTCCTTAAGTTTACCCTTGGCAGCTTGTTCCATTCTGCCCCGTTCGACTGCGGCGGAGATTTCTTCGGCATGTTTGGCTTGTGCTTTCTTGTTATAGTCGGCGATAGCAGCCTCGATAGCAGTTTTCGTGGTGTCATTAGGTGCGACTGTGGTGGCTTCTGCCTTGGCAGCGGCGACGGCGGTCTCGACAGCATTTTGAAGTGCTGTCTCATGCTCCGTACGGAGGGCCTCCATCTCTTTAGCGTGCTTCTTTGTCACTTCCTCCATATTCGGGGTAGTGGTTGAAGTGGAGTTAATCTCACTCTTTGCTTTCTCAACGGCTGAAGCAATTGCCGATTCCCTCGTCCGTTGCATCTCGGAGACTCTGATCTGGAACTTCTCCTACAAGAGTTGTGAGGACCCTGGTACCAAAGAATCGAAGAGGTCAAAATATCTTACGTTCGACTGTTTCAGATTCCTCGCATCATCAATCGCCTTGTTTGCGCGCTCCTCGGAAACCTGGGTACATAATATGTGAGCAATTCGAGACAGCAACAACACGGCTGTTCGCATACTTTCAAGCGCTCGAGAGCGTCATCGCGAGCTTTCGTGAGTTCTGCCTTCTCTGCTCCCAACTGAGCTTTGACAGCATCGGATGAGTCTCCAGCAGAAGCTTTACTCCAGCTCTCCCTGTCGGCAAGCAATTTGTCCCTCTCGGACCGCAGGCTCTCCTGTCGAATGGTTACAAGACGAATCAGGTATGCACACAGGAACCCACGATGAGAGACGACTGATCAGGCGAAGGCGCTTGGGCAGCAGCAGCAGCCTTGGAAGCTTTCTCGTCTACCAGCGCTTTTTCCAACGCAGCCTTTTCGTGGCGCAGAGACTCCAGTTGACTCGAGAGTTCCTTGGGTGTCTCCGCACCAGTCCCGGAAACGGTACGGAGCGAATCCCTCTCAGTGACCACACTCTTGAGCTCTGCCTGCAGATCAGCAAGCGTCCGGTTCAGAGTTGATTTCTCGCTATTCAAAGCGCCGAGCTGTTGTTTCAGGTTATTGTTCATACTCCTGAGCTTGCGCATGTTTTCGTCGTAGGTTGCCATCTGAAAGGCGAACAAACTTCCAGAGCATACAGGATAGGGAAGAGCGCCAATTCTCACCTTTGTAGTGTTCTCCGAGTTCTTTGCGTCATTCTCGGCGAGACGCTTCTCCGCGTCGGCTTTTTGAGTCTTCAAGTTTTCAACCTCTTCCTTCAGCGTTTGGTGTTCAGCGGGGTCGATACGATCGTACTATGAACAGAGTTAATAGACACAACGACAACTTTGAATGGGCTCCAACCTTGCTCAACAATTGCGCATTCCGCTCTTGCCAACGCTTGCTCTCACTCTCCAGAAGCACGATTTGGGCATCCCGAGCTTGGAGTTCAGCGCGTGCAACGCGAGCTTGTTCTTTAGCGGGTTCGAATTCGGCAGAAAGGGCTTTGAGCTTCGCGTCCAGCTCGCGTGAACGCTTGGAATATATTTCGCAATCTGCACGTAGAGTCATGTTGCTCTCGCGGAGAACGTTGAGTTGGTTGATCCGCTCCAACATCTCAGCATGCTGTGTGTCTGATGTGGCTGCTTGGACAGCTCGCTCCCGTTCCTGCAGAACGTGTTTCAGCGGAACAGGCAGAGTAGCCCAATGTCACTTGCCTCTGAAAGCGTCTTGCGAACTTCCTGCAAGCTCTGACTCAAGTGATCAACTTGGCTCTTGAACCGCATGTTTTCTTGCTTGCTGAGCTCGAGCTGGAGATCAACGATTTCCTTCTCCTTTCTGAGGTACGCCACCACAGAACGCAATTCGGACAACTTCGTATCCACGTCGACGCCAACATCAACACCGTTAGTGCTTTCTGTAGTGGAATCCACAACCTGACGGATACGAGCGGCTTGAGAGCTGACACTATCAAGATGCTGATATAAGAGCGTATTCTGAGCGGCTAGATCCTTGCACCTGCAAATACAAGATAAATAAACCGAAGACTTGCGTGTCACAAGAAGTCTCACCGAGCATTGAGATCTGCAACTTCCTTATCTAAAGCCTCCTTTTGATGCTTCCAGCTTCCTTCGGAAGCCTCAAGTTTGGCCTGGGCATTGGTTGCCTCCGCCAGATGCTGACGCGACGTAGTCTGTGCATTGCCAAGCTGCTGCTTGAGGCTCTCGATCATCTTGAAGGATTCCGCATGTGAAACAACTTCTCGTGAGTACCTGTCTTCTGCAGCCTACAGAAAGCTGTAAATAAAATAAACTTTCACCGAGAACAGGGACACACCATTGCCCGCTCTTCTAACGCGCGAACTTCGCGTTCGTGAGCGGCACGATCACTTTCCGAGTGTCTCTCTGAAGTGGTCATGTCCACAATCGTATCCTCGAGAGTCTTCTTGTCATTAGCCCATGCAGATCGCTCAATCTCCAGTGTCTTCTGGAGGTCGTTGAACTTGCTTGTCCATTGTTGAACGTCCTGCTGAACAGAGTGGAGCTTCTCCTCGAGCGATTTGTACTCGAGCTCGATGACATTATGAGGTGACTTTGTCCTTCTTAGTACTATACCACACATACCTCGTGTCTGGCAAGACGAGCTTCAGCATCTGCCTTGTATTCATCGTGAGTAGTGTTGAGCGCGGCAAGTGCAACCTCATTGGCTTGGCTGATCTCCTGGAACTGTTGCATGTGACTGCGAGCAGCAGCGAGGTCAACTTGGGCGACCTTGAGTTGTGAACTAAACAAGACATCCATAAAAAACATATCAGTATGAATGCTAGCATGAAGCGCACCGAAGGTCTGCAACTTCTTGCTCGAGCTGTTGTTCACGGGGCAAGTTTGGATCGGGCGCAGGAGCAATAGCACTTGCACCGGTCGTCCTTCCTTCGTAGAAGGCGAGTTTCTCCCCGTTGCCTTGAAGTTGACGTGCGAGTTCTTCTACCCGTTCTTGGAGATGTGTCTTGCTAGCCTCAGCCCCGGCGAGGGACTCTCGTGCTTGGGAGAGCTGCTCGGTCTAAAAGTAGTAGATGAATATGGTCCGGTACTTTCAACATGTGTGAGGTGACATACCGTTTTATCCAAACGTGACTGAAGCTCTTTCGTGTCGATGTCCCTCTGGAGTGTGATATGTCTGACAGTTTCACGTTCTTGGTTCAGCTGGGACCTCAGATCTTGCCTATATGCGTGATAAGCGAGCGGAATCTTTTAAAGATGAATAAACATTCACGTCTGGTTCTCCATCACCTGCACCTGAGTCTCAATGCGTCTGCGATCGTTCTCTCCCGAGCGCTCAAGATCATTGTGCATCCTCTGGACGTTGGCCATAAGATCGGAGAGTTGCGAACGTTCCATAGCGAGGTTCTTATTCTCCTCGATCAGTCGAGTTTGAACGCTCTAGTGAAAATCGTTGTCAGTGTCTGACACGAACCCCAGCGAAATCAAGACCGACCTCCCAAATCTTCTTTTCCGCGCGGAGGTTCGCAGCCTCGTTGCGAAGCTGATCAAAGTCGCTCTTTGTGACGGCCAACTCGTCCACGACGCGCTGACGATCAATGTCGAGGCGTGTTTGTTGATCATAAAGCTGCTGGTTACGCAACGTCAAGCTATCCAAATCTCGGTTTTGCATGCTCAGTTGCTCCTGGGTCATACGATGCCGTTCTGGCGCAAATTGAGCAAGAGAATAAACAGCGTATGCACTGAACCCGACTTACCATCGAGATACTCAATCTTGGCAGTTGTTTTTGCAAGCGCTGCGTTCGCCTGACCAAGTTGCCTGTATGCTTGAACCAAATCTTCACGCAACTTCTCAGTGTCCATATTCATTTCTACCTTGTACGATTCAAACCGCGCTTGGACATCCTCCAACTCGGCAACTACATCACTCTGAGGAGCGGGTGCGGAACCGTTGACATCGCCACGCAACGACGAGCGTTCGGCACGTGCGAGCATGGCTTTAAGCGCATCTCTCTCTTTCATATACGCCTGGATGGTGGCTTCGCTACTCTTCTTCTGTCGTTCAAGCTGAGCGGCGAGGTCTTGGATGGCTTCATGAGCTTCGCGAACGGCCTCGCTTTGCTCCTTCTCAAGCGCCTCGCGGTATTCACGTTCCTCGGCCTCCATCTTTGCGCCGAGCTCACGAACGATTTTAAGTAACTTCTGGTTCTGCTCTTGGAGGGATGGAATCGAGCGAAAGAGAACAAGGTTATTTGTGATGACAGCGTCAATGTTATCAGCAGGCAACGGGGCCATCCCATCAAGCTCCTCGTCGGGGGGAATCGAAGGATCGGTTCGTCGTCCAAGTTCTTTGAGAAGCGCCTGAATCTGCCGACCTAGGTCTGTGAGCTGATGTTGGAGAAGGCCAGTCTCTTGGTGCGACTTCTTGAGTTTCTGTGATACTTCTCGGGAGGAAGTAGCACTGGCATCGCGTTCGGCGAGAGCAGTCGACAGTTGGTTAGCAAGTTGCGTGGATTCTTCCCTGAGGCGTTCGTAATCATCGCGCTGTTGTGCCAAGATGGGAGCCTGAGACAATGGTAAGCGACAATCTGCGTTATGCGGTCCATGGCATCTCTTACCCGTTCCTCGATCTGAGCGAGAAGATCGGAAAGTGTCCTGTCCATGTGATCATACTCCGCGCACTTCTTCGCGTACTCCTCCTCGAGACGCACGTAGTCTGCGTAGACCTGTGTGAACGTCTTGCCGCTCTTTTGCACTCTACTAACCATCGCCACAGTCGGGCTCAGACCGATCATCGTGTCGGCGGCGCGGTTGGGGCTCCCGGAGACACGCCCAGGGGTAGCAGGAACGGAAGCATCACGAGCAGCAACTGGAAAATCACCGCGGTGCATCCTTTCCGTGACCGTCTCCAGCTGCTCCAACCTCCTTTCAACTTCTTCGCGGGCACGTCGCTCCTTCTCGGTCTCTGCCCTCAGCGCTGCCTCTCGTTGTTCTGCACGCTCGCCCACGCCTGCCCACTCGCGCTCGATACCTTCCACGATGTCCTTTGCTTGCTTCTCCCTCTCCTCCATGATCGTCACCAACCTCTTCAAGCCAGAGACCTCTGCTGTAAACGCTACTTCCTGTTCTGCAAGCCGTCCCTGCAAGTCCTGTACTTTGGTGAGTGCTTGGGTCAACTGTTGCGTCGACGCAGCCTGTGCAGATTGCACAGCTCGAAGAGAACTTTCAGCAAGGGCGTGCTTTTGCGTCAGAGAGTCATGTGCTGATTGCAGTTGGATGAATTCTGAATGCTTGGTACGTCGGTAGTTTGCATACTCTTCCGACTTGGTGGCCAACTCGGTGTTCGCACGCTCGCTCTCAGATTGGGCAAGAGAGAGTTGTTGGGAAAGCGTTTCGAGCTTGAACTACCAAGAGGTGTCGGTATATTGTGAAGGATAGACAAATGGACCTACTTTGGTTGAGGTCTCTGTGGAACGAAGTTCCCGCACCTGAGACTCGAGGGTTTGATGTTCTTGACGAGCCTGACGAAGACCTGTCCGTAGGTTTTGGATTTCCTCTGGCATAAAGATCAGTCAGTTTCATAGAATTTAGATACAGCCCATGTACCGTCGCGCTGTGTTGCATCTTCCTTGAGCCTGCTCACGACCCCGATGAGATCTCGCTTTTCTCTCTCTGTTCCCTCGACGCGGCTCTTGAGGTGATCGAGGTCCGACACGGACGACGACTGAGAACTGGTGAACGAGTATATACGCGTTTCCAAATCTTTATTCGACGCGACTGGAGGGAATTGGATAAAAATTGGATGCACAAGACGTGTGTGGAAACGTACCAAGCCGATCCCGCTCTTCCTTGACGGTGGTCACCTCCTTTTGCAGTGTCTCGAGTGTGTTCTCGAGGTCCTTTGTTTTGGTTTCTCCGTCTTGAATGGCTTGGTCTAACTCGATGTCCTTGCGCTCTATCTCGGCTCTGAGCTCCTCCAAGTCGCGCCGGGTGTCATCCTGGTCTGCTACCTGTGCAAGCAAGAGCCTGTACACGGCGAGGACGGTTTCTGGGTCTGGTTTTGAGAACGAGACGTCGGGAAGGATGTGTGAGAGCGAGTCGAGGTCGAGGTCGGGTGGTATTGGGACGAGAAACGAGGTGGAGGAGGTGAGGGCGGACAAAGAGAGGTCCTCGGTGCCCTGTGTGGAGGCGGTCTCGAGCTCTTGCTCGGCAGCGGCAGCAGCAGCAGCGGCGGCGGCTGCCTTTGACTTGCGTCTTGTTTTTACCATTGGAAAAGAAATGTGGAGGTCGAGCTCAACGTACTCCTCGTCGTCGAGCACGGTCAGGGCACGACTTTGTGTCCTCCGTTTATTTTCGTCCCAAAGTTCTCACGTTATTTTGCACGATATCTTGTTTTCCGTTTTTGGTAAATAATGGAGATCTCTTCTGTGTCTCGCTTTTTTTCGGTCTTGCCAACATGTCGTTCTTCAACTCGATTGGGTGAGTTCGACGTCGTCCAGACGTGCCTTGCCGCTGCTCATCGCGTTGTCCACAGGCGCTCCATGTCGCGCAACCCGCGCGCTCAAAAACGTTCGCCGACACCCACATCGGCCACCTTCCCTGATATGCCACCCCCACCGGTGCCTTCCTCTCCAGCAAGCCTGGCACCCTCCAAACCTCTTTATCTCTGCAGCCCCTTTGTCGAAGCAGCCCTGGTCAAAGGCAACTTCAAAACGATCGTCGTCCTCCCAAAGTATGTCGACATCATGGAATGGGTCGCAGTGAATGGTGCGTCGCTTCTCATCGCGCTCTGACTACCGTTGTACTGGCTGATCATAATCTAGTGTTTGACTTTTATACCAACCTCAACGAGTTTTATGGCGTCATCTCCGAGTGTTGCACCCAACATTCATGTCCTACCATGTCAGCTGGGCCAAAGTACGTGTCTACCGCTCTTTCCTGTGCATCTGACGACTGAATTCGCACGACAAAGCCTCAACTACACTTGGATCAACCAGGACCGAAAGAGCGTCCACCTCGCTGCACCCACATATATTGATTACGTCATGACTTGGGTCCAAAACCTACTCGACGACGAGAACGTATTCCCCACCAAGTCCGGTAAGACCTGAACGTACGAGCGACGTCTTCCAAGCTGAACTAGTGAATCTCAGGTCACGACTTTCCCCAAACCTTCCCCTCGACCAGCAAGCACGTTTACCGTCAACTCCTCCGCGTTTTTGCACACATATACCACGCACATTACCCACAAATTCTCCATCTCCGCTCAGAGCCCCACTTTAATTCGCTCTTTGCCCACTTTTTGGCGTTTGGAAAGGAATATCAGTTGTTGGACATCAAGGACGTCAAGGGTACTGTCAACGAGCCTGTAGGGATCGGGTTACTATGGGACAAGTGGAAAGAGACGGGCATACTGGAGGGATGAATTTGAGTCTTGTTTCTCGTTTGCTGTACTATATTCGTCACACTGCGGAATTCCTATGGAAATACCCCTCTGTGATGCCCCGCCAATTCGTCGCCGAGCTCGAACGCACTCCCGACAACACCCACGTTCTCCTCATCACCACTGGCAGCGTCGCGTCCATAAAGGCCCCTCTGATCGTGCAAGAACTTCTCAGAGTCAGTACCTTTCTCTTTCTTTCCTAATAAACCGCACGCACACGACGTAGTATAGCAACGTCAAGGTCGAGGTCGTCGCTACCAAACAGTCCCTCGTATTCTACAACACCGCAGACATCGAGCGCGCTGGCGCCCGCGTCTGGACCGACGACGACGAGTGGTCGGTATGCCCCCTCACCATTTCCCCCCATCGCTCTTCCATGCCTCCCCTCACGATATCCCGACCCCGCACAGGGGACATACGCCCTCGGAGATCCCATCCTGCACATCGAACTGCGGCGCTGGGCAGACATCGTCCTCGTCGCACCATGCTCCGCAAACACTCTCGCCAAAATTGCAGCCGGACTGTGCGATAACCTCGTCGTGCGTACACCTCCTCCGTCACTGACATCGTCTTTTGTTGTTGTGAACTTAGGACTCCATCAGACGTCCTTGCTTCGCGCCCTGGCACCGACGACGCCTACGTACGTCTTTCCTGCGATGAATACGCTCATGTATGAGCACCCCCTGACAGCAGAACACCTCCGCGTCGTGCGAGAGGTCATCAAGTACCATGTCGTAGGGCCGATCGGGAAGGGGCTTGCTTGTGGGGACGTTGGTACGCGGCCTGTCAGTGCCCTTCGGTTGCACACGACTTATCTGCTGGCCTAGGTCAAGGGGCGATGACGGAGTGGAAAGATATCGTCAAGATTGTGGTCGAAAAGATGCAACTACAACTGAAACCATGAGATCGTCCTGTTCCAAGTACATATACCTTGGACCTGGCTACATTCGCGAACGATCGAGCAAGCAGAGAAGGGATGTGTTAAGATCGTGTCCTCGTACGTTGTATAATACTAGTATATTCGCCGTAACGAAGAGGAAGAACTCAGCTTTCGCATGAAGCCTTTTTGGTGGGCACGTCAAACAACTTGACTCCCCGTACACCCATCACCTGGACGCCTTTCACTTCACTTCTCCCGACGCGTGCATGCTCTACGTTCCTCTCATCCACAGAGATATTCAGCGCATCGAGTAACTTCTCGCTGGCATGCGGAATGAACGGTTGAAGTAGAATACCCGTTATACGGAGGGTCTCGAGGGCGGTAAGGTAACATGATAACGCGATGTCCGGTGGACGTGTGTCCGCCCAGGGTTCAAGAATGGTCAGAAGTGCGTTCGCCTGTTGAACCGTCACTCAGTGATGACGAGAGACGAAATTTGAGAGGCAGCACACATGTCTCAGAACCAGCACGATCATATGCAACGCGTCTGCCAATTCCAGGTTTTTCATGGAGCACGAGACTCGCGCGCCTAATTCATGGAGCAATACCAACAACTCTTCATTGGTCGACAGCCTACAGTATTCGAGATCCGACCAACGCGTTGAAGCCCCCGAAAATTCCGAGGTAGGGAATTGTCTAGAAAACAGATCACAAAACGACAGAGGATCGGAGGAGGCTATTGCTTTTGCAGCTCGCCTCTTGATGGCATTCGATGTTACCCGAAGGAAGTAGTTTCCAAGTGAATTCCGTATTTCGTCTGCATGCTTCCGGAGCTGTTCCTCGGACCAATCTACAAAGCAAACAGTGACATCAACTTTCCACCAGGGTAACAGATACTGAGAGGACTCACCAACGTCATCCCGGAATCTCCCCCCGATACGCATAAGGTAGAATCGCACAGCGTCTACTCCAAAATCGTTCATCGCGGCCATGGGATCAGCCACGTTCCCGAGGGATTTTGACATCTTCTTTTGCCCTGCAGTCCAGTGTGCATGAGTTAGCAGTGTTTTCGGCATCGCAAGGCCCATGCCTTGGATGATCGCGGGAAGGTAGAGGGCATGGAAGCTTGCACGCATGAGACCACAAGACGTGCCACGCAACAGCTCCAGACATACCGAAGGATATCTTTGCCGATGACCTGTACGTCTGGGGGCCACACCGTCATCCCCTCAGAGGGATACCCCACCCCGCTCAGATACACCAACAAGGCATCAAACCAGACGTACACAGTCTGACTCGGGTCCCCGGGTACGGGGATCCCCCACTCAATCCTGTCTCTCGGTCTAGATATCGACAAGTCCTCGAGGGGCTCCATCTTCAAGTCTTGTATCACCGCGCCCTGGTACGCGTCCGGGTATACGCCGCGAGACACGAGCCCATCCTCAGCCTTGGCATTGAGCTCAGCAGCGGTGGCATAATGCGCGAGAAGCACCTCGCGGAACTTGGACAGTCTGAGCTTGTAATTTACTTCGCTGGACCATTCCACGACGGAACCCGTCTCGGTCGAGATTTTGGTGTTTGGGCGCGTGGGATGAGACGTGACGCGAGAGGACGGGTAGAAACATTCGTCGGTGGTGGAATAGTACCCCTCGTAGGTGTCCCTATAGACAAGTCCTTGGTCCGCAAGCGCACGCTGCACAGGACATGGGTAAGAAACGTCGCCTAGGCTGGCAGTCGACGAAGCTTACCCAGACGTGTTCAACGGTCTCGCGATGCTGTCGCTGCGTGGTGCGCATGAACACAGTCCCGCTGATGTTAGCTCTCTCGCCGAGTTTCTGCGCGAACAAACAGGCGTTAGGGTGAATACACACATAGACATTGTGCAGGCGAAGGGGAGGAGACCGACACGAAACTCGGCGGATACCGTGTCGCACCACGCGAGTGGATCGACACCGTTGGCTGCGGCCGCTTGCTGCATCTTCAGACCATGCTCGTCTGTGCCTGTGAGGAACACCACTGGACGACGGGGGTTCAGTATGCGCTGGAACCGCACGATGGTGTCCGCGGTAACGAGGGAGTGGAGGTGCCCGATGTGTGGGCCTTGCGAGCCACATCAGCAGTGGGCCGAGCGAAGAAGGACCGGTTGAGCTCACGAGCGTTGGGGTAAAATATGGGCGTAGTGACGTAGAACGGTTTGTCGGCGCTCTGTGTCGCATTGTGCCGTCGGACGGGGAGCACAGCGGGTCTCGAGAACGCAAGAGATGAACTATGGATCCTCCAGCGGAGACCTCTGCAGGGGAACATCCAAGTCAAAGCGTAGTATAGTCCTGAGGGAACTCTTGCAGAATGGGCTAATTCCATCTCAGGTCATCTACCCCTGAACGTAAGCGGGTTTGAATGAGCTGAAGTTTCTACGTCAAAAAGATTTCTATGTACTACTAAAGCGCAGTGCCTCATAATAAGCCCATCTCAAAATCAAGATTCTGACAAAATTGGACGAAGAGGAGGGTGTGGATGTTGGTGCACACTGGTGACGGGAACGTCTTGGCTTCTCGCAGCGACTGTGGAGTCACCACGGGGGTCGAAGAGTGTGAAGGCTGACGCGCTGACGCCTGGAGTCGTGAGCCTGTACTTGAAGCTTGAGTACTTGAGTACTTGGTAGTCTGAAACGAACACGGAACGCGTGACGTCACCTGTCACGTTCTCGTCCGCGACACGCTCTCTGCTCATCGACAGACACGACGTCCACGCATCACTGATATCGTTCACAACGATGGGTATAAAGGGACTGACTGCACTCCTCTCCGAACATGCACCAAAAGCCATCGTAGAACATGACATAAAGACCCTCTTTGGTCGCAAAGTTGCTATCGACGCGTCCATGTCGATCTACCAGTTTCTCATCGCTGTGCGCCAGAGGGACGGCGAGATGCTTACCAATGAATCGGGCGAGACAACAAGTCACCTCATGGGGTTCTTTTATAGAACAATCCGCATCGTGGAGAATGGTATCAAACCCGCCTACGTGTTTGACGGCCGACCCCCGGAGTTGAAGTCGGGCGTGGTGAGTAGCTGCAAGGAACCCAGTATCAGCTGACATTGACGCATGTGCATACGTAGCTTGCGAAGCGTTTCGAAAGAAGAGAGGAAGCAAAAGCTGACGGTGAAGAAGCCAAAGAAACGGGCACCGCGGAAGAGGTAGACAAATTCACGAGACGGACCGTTCGAGTCACTCGGGAGCATAACGAAGAATGTCAAAAACTCCTCAGGCTTATGGGCATCCCTGTAGTGATTGTCCGTCGTCCCCATATTGTCTCCTCAGCCGTTGAACATATGATCACCTTAGGCACCGTCAGAAGCAGAAGCCCAATGTGCCGAGCTCGCAAGGGGTGGAAAGGTACGACCACTGCTAGCATCGGTAGATACTCAACCATTGAATCGCTCTTGGCAGGTATACGCAGCCGGCTCGGAAGATATGGACACTCTCACGTTTGCTGCCCCCATCTTGTACCGCCATCTCACGTTCTCTGAAGCCAAAAAGGCCCCTATATCAGAGATAAGCCTTGAGAAAGCTCTCGAAGGACTCGAAATGAATATGTCGCACGTAAGTAGAGCTCCGATATGTCCCGACCGTGCTGATCGTGCAAGGGTATATAGTTTATAGATCTGTGTATATTGCTTGGCTGCGACTATCTCGAACCTATCAAGGGTGTCGGTCCCAAGAGTGCATTGAAACTGATAAGAGAGCATGATGGATTAGAGGGGGTGGTTGGGCACCTGCGAGAGAAGCAAGTTGTTTGTGGTTTTTGATTTACAAAAATAACCTTCTCTACAGACAAGCCGAGAAAGAGGAAAAAGCTGCTGACGCCGAAGAAGGCGCCAAGAAAAAGAAAGGGGGTGTCCAAGTTCCTGAGGAGTGGCTCTGGCGGGAAGCCAAGAAATTGTTTGAGAAACCAGACGTATTGCCAGCTTCGGAAGTGGAGGTAATATCGTGCCCCTCCCAGTTATATTTGTCATACGCTCATGACGTGACTTAATAGCTGGAGTGGAAGGACCCTGACGTGGAAGGCTTAGTACAATTTTTAGTGGTAGAGAAGGGATTCAAGTTCGTGGTTATTTCGGTCTGTCGTTCATTCTGTAACGTATCTTTTCGTTACAGCGAGGAGCGCGTCCGAAAAGGTGCAGAGAAACTCCAAAAGTTCCTCAACACAAAACAACAGGGGCGACTCGACGGTTTTTTCACCGTCCAGCCTAAGGAACCTAAAGGAGATAAAAGCAAAGTGGGTAAGGGAAAGGACGTCAAAGGGAAAGAAACCAAAGGTGGAGGGAAACGGAAGGCAGAAGACAAGAGTGAAAAGTCGACTGGCAAAAAGATTAAAACAAAAAAGTAGTGGGCATGAGCTTGACTCACGATTCCGGCTGCTGCGTACTACTGGTATCATATTCCTCATTTTGTGTATCCCCATTGCATCTGTAGTTTTAGTCAATCGTCCGAGTTCACCAGCCATGGTCGGGCCGGCTCCGGGTCACCACTGATCGGAAGTTGGTTTGGGCTAACATCGCCAATACTAGTGTAGGCGACCATGACCATCGAGCTTCATGTCGAAGCTTCAGACGATCGAAAAGTCCCCATTCACTCAGGACCCCCAACCATGGATGAACTGCGGGATCATTCAAGTTACCCCCCACGATTTACGTGGGCCCAGTTGAAGACCTTTGTCAACTCCGGGTACGTCTTGTTCTCAACCATTGTGCTCCTCGCCATGACGGCCTTATAAAGGGACCTCGGCCTGCTGAAACGCGATAAAAAGCTGCAGCGCAGATATGACGATTGGGCTATTGGAATGAAAAAGCAACATGGATCAGTCAGTGCGTGCGCCGCGAATTGCGTAGAAGAAACGCGCTCTCAGCCGACATTTGCAATGTAGCTAATTATCTTTTAAATCATCGGTTGCAGTGGGGCAAACCCGACACCCTTTCACTGCTCACGTCGGCGTTGGACCATCAAGCCATCGTCACCGCACTTAGTAACGGAGAACGCGAACTCTGTCCAACTCCCGAATATTTCAAAGCCGGTATACCATTCAACTCGGAACTGATTTGTATCATACGAAACGATTGGCCTTACTCAGGTACGGCAGAGAGACATCCGTCAATGGGACCAGTTGCTAACAGTGCCTCTTTGCAGTTCCTCCTGAAATCGAACATTCATTGATCTGGAGTCGTGTACCGGTGTTTCATCCCGCATTGATTCCACTGGCCATTGAAGCCCGCGTTCAACAAGACGGTCTCTGTGGTTTTACAGGCTCTGCTGACACCGCTGAGAGTCTGCCTTCTCTGGAGTCCTGTCTCCCGGCGTTGGCCGACTGGGGCATCACCTTGGACAAGCTCGTTCGCTCTCCGAGCGGAAGCGAGGTAGAAGAGATGATGGTAAAGAACGCAGGGAAAGAGGTGCACGAATTCGTAAAGCGGAGATGGCAAGAAAATCAATGGGAAACCGCCTGGTTCGTTAACCCTCCGGTACGTTTGATGCGACGCGGTGGTATTTCTATTTCGTGGGTGCTTACTCCGAGCCTGTGATGCAGAGGTTACAAAGTATTCCCAATTTGGCACATATCCATGTGTTTGCGCGCAGGAAAACGGCCGAAGAAGAGGCTGGTTGGTGTTCTTGATTACTGGCATGCTCGAAGCATGCACCACGATGATATCACAATAGATTTAGAGATAGAAAACAAAGATGAGCGTCTTGGTTTTCACCTTTGTATGCTACTTATTTCATCTCATTGCCAAGCGGTCAGTTTCCATACCCCTGTTATGCCGTGTCGAGATTGTCACCCGTGAACCGAATTCTAGGGAAAGCAACGATCTTGACAAAGACCGGTGAAGTCATCCGATTCAGGCATGCATAAAACAACACTGCCTGGAGTTCTTCACGTGACCTTTACAATGAGCCAAATCACCCTGGAACTCATCCACGTCACATTTTCATTGTCGGCAGGACTCAGGTTGAATCCGCTGACACGGATTATATGTGCTCATCCTCAGCTAGGTTTGGTCCTGGCCAGTCTGGGACTATCGGCTATCACCGGCTACCACCGGTTACCAAATATTCGTAGCTGACCATTCCACAAATGGGCCTCTTCACTCAATGATCCTACTCGTTTATCCAGTACTGAGAGCATTAACTCCCCGGTAATGCCTACGGCTCTTGAACTCATCCGTTCATCACCGACAAGACGCGTCAGCTCTTGACTCGAAGAGTATCCTCTATCCTTCTCTTGCTGGGTTGCATACGTCATGCATTTTCCTGCGGTGTAAAGATACTAACGACATGACCCAAGCCTGCGGGCGTATTTAAAGCTCTGTCCAAGTTGGACATTCAGCACTACCCAACTATCGTCTGTCCTACCACCTTGGAAGCAGCTGCATAATGTCATCCATTTTGACACCAGTTCCCAAGCCTACTTCACGATTAGCCCGGTACCGCCCCTTGTCGCCTCACGCCTCGATCCATGTTTCCCCCCTCCAGCTCGGTGCCATGAGCATCGGGGATAAGTGGGAACAGCACGGTATGGGGGAAATGAACAAGGAATCTTCCTTCAAGCTCTTGGATGCATTCTATGATGCGGGTGGTAACTTCATCGATACCGCCAACATATAGTGAGTGTCCCACAGCGGTCGTACCATCTTTGCCGCTCATGGTCACCGGTTTGCTACAGCCAGGATCAGAGCTCAGAAGAATTCATCGGGGAATGGGCTGAATCGCGCAGCATTAGGGACCAACTTGTCCTCGCAACCAAGGTGAGTCTCGGGTACGGGTGTCGACGTTGTGACTGATCCTGACGTTTCCACAAGTATTCTGCGAATTATGTGCGCAGTGATGAAACGATCAAGCAAAAGGTGTTATATGTGGGAAACAGTGTGAAATCCATGCACCTAAGCGTAGAAGCCAGCTTGAAGAAGCTAAGGACTTCTTACATCGATATCTTCTACGTCCATTGGTGGGACTGGGACACATCGATCGAGGAAATAATGAACGGTCTTCATGCACTCGTCCAAAGAGGAAAAGTACTTTACCTGGTGTGCACCGAACATTTGGTGTCCGTCGCAAATGACTGAACTTTTCAAGGGGATTTCCGATACTCCCGCATGGATTGTATCCCAAGCGAACCAGTACGCCCGCGATCACGGAAAGACGCCATTCGTGATTTATCAAGGCCAATGGAATGTCATGGGACGCTCTTTCGAACGGGATATCATCCCAATGTGCAAAGCTAATGGTTTGTTATATTCTAACTGTTCATACTACATCATTACTTACAACAACGGCAGGTATGGCTTTGGCCCCGTGGGGTGTATTAGCTAGCGGAAAGCTCCGCAGTGATGAGGAAGAGGCGCAGCGTCTCCAGTCGGGCGAGAAGGGCCGTGTGGTTTTCGATCCCGAGTGGCAGCGAAACGAGACAGAAAGGGTTGTCAGCGGGGCACTGGACAAGGTCGCTAAAGAAGTCGGTGCCAAGCATCTCACTGCGGTAGCGATTGCATACGTCATGCACAAGGCGCCATATGTGTTCCCGATCATTGGAGGCCGCAAAGTGGAACACCTGAAGGCCAACCTCGAGGCGTTGCAGATAGTACTCACCCCCGAGCACATCAAGTACCTAGAGAGTATTGTCCCGTTCGACCCTGGCTTCCCGGCTACATTGATTGTGAGTGGTATCAGGCTCCTTCCGGTATTCATTCTGATCAACCTTCATATACAGGGAAATGGAAGTGAATATATCCCCATGATGAAGAACGCCGCCGCCGCATACATCGAGAAGCAACCTGCTCTTCAACCCATCATGCCAGATGTTTCCTAGACGTATGACACGAACCGCAAACAACAGAACTTTATCTCGCATGTTGTTCAGTAGTATACAGAGCAGAAACTCGTGATGATTCGTTTGACCCAATGCCTTGCCCGTAATCGTACCACGGGCACGGGGGAGACGTGGACCAGCGGCATTGCTAACTGCTCGGATGTCCGGAAAAGTGATGTCCTCAGAACTCGTGATGACTCATTTGACCCAATGCTTCGCCCGTAATCGTCCCACGAGGGAGACGTGGACTAGCGGCATCGTAATTCCACACCGCTTCAGCTCTTCGGCGATCACTCTAATCCGTCAGCGGGTTGAACTTTGTCAACAGCCGCAATGGCTCCACGACGCGTCCTCGAGGCCTGGATGTGTCAGTAACAATGACACGGTCCAGCTGGTCTGGTCCAGATAAGGACACCCAGTCTGGTACAAAAACCCCTGCGCATTCATCGGCATACACCGGACTCCAGTCTCATTCGCATTCATTCCAGCGAGTTCACGATGTCGTTGCTGGCGCCAGCAGCTAAGCCTAGTTCTCGTCTTGCACGATACCGCGCCCTGTCGCCCCATGCCTCGATTCACGTCTCACCGCTTCAGCTCGGTGCTATGAGCATTGGGGACAAATGGAATGAGTTCATGGGAAGCATGGATAACGAGGCTTCAATCAAACTGTTGGATGCGTTCTATGAAGCAGGTGGAAACTTTATCGACACTTCCAATAACTAGTGAGTCTCGATAGGAGATCTCTTTGTCGCTCATGATTGATGACCCGTCCCAGTCAAGATCAACGCTCAGAAGAGATTATCGGTGAGTGGGCTGAGCAGCGTGGCATCAGAGATCAGCTGGTGATCGCAACCAAGGTCAGTACGGCAGTCTCATTGGTTGGGTTTGCACCGTATTCATTCAAGTACAAAGTTCACCACAAATTTCGTGCGTGCGGAGACGGGGATCAAACAAAAGGTCCTCTTCGTGGGAAACAATTTCAAGTCAATGCATATTAGTGTAGAAGCCAGCTTGAGGAAACTGAGAACGACATACATCGATATTCTCTACGTCCACTGGTGGGATTGGGAGACTTCCATCGAGGAAATCATGAACGGCCTCCACACGCTCGTTCAGCAAGGGAAAGTACTCTATCTGGTATGTGCCGGAAACGTGCTTGACATGTCTTATTTCTCAAACTGCTCACCTCCTAGGGTATTTCTGATACTCCTGCATGGGTAGTGTCCCAGGCAAATCAGTACGCCCGTGATCATGGCAAGACGCCATTCGTGATCTACCAAGGTCAGTGGAACGTAATGCAACGTTCCTTCGAACGAGATATCATCCCGATGTGCAAGGCTCATGGTGTGTCCTGACTTTCGAAGGATACTTTCACCACCACATGATTGTTTACCGTTTTGTAGGCATGGCCTTGGCTCCGTGGGGTGTCTTAGCAGGTGGAAAGCTCCGCAGCAACGAGGAAGAAGAAAGACGCGAACAGTCGGGCGAGAATGGTCGCACCTTTTTCAGTCCAAATTGGAAACGAAGCGACGAAGAAAAGGCCATGAGCTCAGCGTTGGAAAAGGTCGCCAAAGAAGTCGGTGCCAAGCACATCACATCGGTAGCGATCGCATATGTCATGCAAAAGACACCCTATGTGTTCCCGATTATTGGAGGCCGCAAGGTAGCACAGTTAGAGGCTAATCTCGAGGCGCTGGAGATCGTTCTCACTCCAGAGCACATCAAGTATTTGGAGAGCATCGTTCCGTTCGACCCTGGCTTCCCGACCACGATGATTGTTAGTGATTTCATGCACTCTCATCAACTTTCCGATGTTTCTTACGTTTGTGTACAGGGCGACGGTAGCGAATACATGGCGTTTATGCGGAATACCGCTTACGTTGAGAAGCAACCTCCCCTTCGTCCAATCTTACCGGACCTCTCCTAGTTGCATGAGAACGATGCAAAGAAAGGATATGCATTCTACAGGCAAGCTATGTATAAGTAAAGTGAACTACTTGGTGTTTCATGGTGTACAAATAGCTTCCAGAGTCCGTTCTGTAACTTGTGTAACTTGCTTTGTTGCTTGAGTATCATACGCCGAGGTCCTCCTGGTTCGAAGTTGTACGCCGACTTACGGCCCAATGCTTACGCGCCGCTTTTCAGACCACCTGTTCGCGCGCAGAATTGATAAGCAATCCGAGTTCGAATTTGTGTGCCAGTTGTAGATCGTATCTCACAATTGACCAGTGCCAGCCAATAATTTTCTTGTATGCTTGCTTCAAGTCCCTGTGACTCGAGAACATCGCCTGCAGCTGCACCATATACCTCGACTCAGGTAAGACATGTTGGAGAGACGGCATGGAACAGCATGTAGAACGGCCAAATATCCTACATCAATGCACAGGAAACGCAGACCCACCCAGCAGCGTCCGCTTTATCTCGGCACGTCCCCGACACACCTTTCTTCCCTCAACGTTGCGTAGCAGGAAGTGCAAGGAGACCGTCTGCCGTCACCGTACGGCAGGACACGTTGTTGTCTCCTGTGCCCCCTCTAACCGACACAGACTTGGCACGCGAACGTCCGACCGGTGCAGCCGACCGTGTGTGAGAGCGCGCGACGGCGACCTTGAGTTTCTGCGCAAAGATGACCGCCGTGACTGCTGTCTCGAAGCCGACTTGCCTCGCCCTCGGCTTGAGAGCGACGATGGATGGGCTCGCGGCGGGGGATACGATGGTGGTTCGGGACACCATGGTTATGATCAACGATGACTCGGAACTGGGGATGAAGGGATGGGAGCCGAGCTGCGCGGGTAGAACAGAGGGAATACGCAAGTCAATAACTTTAACGCAGAGGACGACAGACAACACACTAGACGTTGGAAGAACAAGTAGATGGAGACGAATCCTTTCGGCGCGTTCGAGTCTAAGGCGGATGGGCTTGCGGGACGAAAGCGTTTACCGTCCAGAATTTATATCTAGCATCCTCGTGCAGTATCGCTGATTCGCGACTCCTCGAGTTGGCAAGGACGTCACGATTACATGAACTCCGAAATACAGCGCACTCCACCCTGAGTGGAATGTGTGTATCGTGACGCGGAATACGCAACCAGACTGCCATCCTACTACACGGGTTTTCAGCAGGCGTAGATCACCAAACACGTGGTCTGTCAGCAAGCGGATGCTGCAGTCGTTATATTACATACTTGTTGTAACACGAGTCCAGCGGGGCCTCAGAGTTAGTAATGAAAGTAACATGACTTGAGGGACGCAGCGGACGCTCGGGATGGGAGTCAAACCACGCCGAAAATTTGACGGTGGGAAGTATGCCTGCCCTTCGAGTCAGTTGACACGTCAGGCGTGAGTCATAATAGCCAACCAAAAAGTCTGTCATGCAGTCGACGCGTTGTTCAGAGCATTATTCTTATTATCAAAAGAGCCTCGATCTCCTCCAGACCCTTGCCCTGTGTTTCAGGCATAAAAAAGTGATACATTATTGACGGTCGATGTGCCGAATAGGAAATACGGCCCGCTCGGGGATGCACGGAGGGAGAGGAGCCGTCAACGCCACCACAAAGCTAACGACCCAATAGACAAGCAGCTGGGATATCTCGCATGAATTACTTCATCTCGGTGAAGGGGACAACTTACCTGCTGCATTGCACATGCCTTCGCTCGCAGGCGTGTAGGCACTATCTCGCACCCATATATTTTAATGACCTTGTTTCAGAGAATTCGATCCCGCGAATTATAGAACAATCCTGAGAAACTTACCACAGCCCAGGACCAAGTGAAGTTTGCGACAAAGATATAGATTAGGATGATGACAGCCCATTAAGAGATTTTATCCTGTAGGTAGACTTCTCCGTTCGCCTTGCCACCGTGAACTGCATATATGCTGTCGATCACTAAAAACAGCTAGCGCCCCTATCAAGGGGAACCTGCGATCCCACTTATCCGCCAAAAGCTGAGCTGGAATGGTGAACACTAGGTTGATAATTCCCGAAATTCCAGAGGCAAGGAGTGATGCACACTGTGATGAGAAGCCAGCTTGGGTAAAGAGAATGGGGGCGTAATATAGCACTACATCGATCTGAATGAAACGGAGGACATATTAGCGGGAATGGAGAGGCGATGAGCTGCAATAAACACGGAAAGTAGACACATACACCACAGAGAGTATTTGAAATCCCATTAGGAATATTCCGAGTAGACTTCTCCCGATATACCGTTTCGAGAAGACCTCCGAGAACGTGGCTCGCTGCGTGCCCTCCTCAGAGACTTTCTGATGCCATGCAGTTCTTCGTCAGCATTTTCGGTCGTCTGACGGTGTCTTGACAAGACGCTGCGGGCTTGTTAATACGCCCATGCTGCACCAGCCACCGAGGAGAAAATGGCATGAGAGTCATTCCGATTGACATGCGACGATAAATGGAACGCGCCAAGCAAGGTTAATATCCAGTATCGACGACCCACAGGCTATGGAGTATCATCCAGCAGTGATGCCAATCGTAATGAGGAATTGTACCACGGTTGCCACAGTACCACGAATGTTTTGGGGAGCAATCTCGCACAGATAGATTGTCACCACTGAGATGGACTGGGTTTGTTCAATGCCCGTTATGAGACGAGTGCAGATCAGTGCGGGAAAGTTGGTGGCAGAGGCGGATATAACAGTTCCAACGGCGACTATTAGTCCACCAGTGAAGATGCCATACTTGCGGGAATGACATCAGCGACATGACCACTGCATAAAGAGGAAATCGAGGCTGGGAGAAGGATGCAGGCGACATAAACCCCCAGTTGACTAGGTGAAATGTGCGCTATGGAGTTGCTGAATTGTTCCATTTGCGTCAGTGGGACCGATGGACCCTTTTGAACAGAATCATCAAGAGCTGTGTAGATAAATAGTCCTGAAACCTACCGGTGTCGAGTCCCCATGGCATACCAGCTAGAGAGGTGTATAACGCGATCGGGTAAAATTTGAGAGTGACTGAAAGCATGGCTGAGAGTAGAGCTCTAAGAAATCCAGATGGAAAGATACCTAGAAGCTGAGTAGCTCTTGGAGATCCGATAGGAATCACGGCCCGCAAATGGACGATGGGCCCATCGCCGACCGCCAGAAGCGGTCCTCGTGGCCGCAAGATTGGGGTCTTTTTTAAATGTAACTTTGACTGGAAGAGGGAGTACGACATGTCGCATTCTTGGTTGGGCTGGTCGAGAAGGGGATCCGTTGGCTGGTGGCTGGTGAATTGTCCGTTTGTCCGAGCAAATGGCTCGCCTGGATTATTGCCGTTGGTCAGGGTTCAAGGTCGTCGGCGCTTAAGCGTCGGCTGCCACACTGACAAGTACTACGCTTGACGTCGGCTCATTTCTCACCGCTCCTGTGTCCTCGTCGCCGGCAAACCAGCTGATCAGGCGCACCAGGCGTCCCCACGATACCTATAATGCCATTACTGTCCTTCGATTTCTCCACGTCCACTAGACCAGACCCTCACGGCTTCGACGAGGATCCAGACGAACCATCGAAAAAATGGTTTCACTACCTTCCTCTCTGTTGTAAGGCTCGGCTCGCTGTTACCGTCGAACGACCCTTAATACGACTTGCTTTGACAGTGTTGATCGCGTTGATGCTATCTTTCCATCCCTCTTGGCTGCTCGTTCTCGTCAATCATTTCCTTCGCACTCTGCATTCCCCCTGGACTTTTATCGCTCACTTGCTTGTCTCATACACCCTCACATTCCTTGCATTTTGTTCGCTCATTATTTGCGTGGCTCGTGACCCCGGGCCAGTTACACTTCCCAAAGGTGTCTCAGAACAAGAAAGCGATGATACCTCCGGAGAAGATCTCGGATTGCAGGAGGCTCTGGTTGCCCCAGACATGGACGAGTTCACCCCTCTTAAATGGTGCCGCAAATGCTGGGGACCGAAGCCGGAGCGTACACACCATTGCAATATTTGCGGTCGCTGCGTATTGAAAATGGGTAGGGTGTGAATATCCTGCCTACGCTATCACGATTACTGATCGATCAGACCATCACTGTCCGTGGCTGGGAAGCAAATGTGTGGTAGGTTGATCTAGTCGACATCTGACGAAATCATTTTGAAAGCTTCCTCTAGGGCCATAGAACTTATCCTGCATTTTTCCATTTCATATGTTGCGTCACCCTACTCTCAGCCTACGTTTTCGTTGTTTCTGCTCGTATATTCTGGTCGTCACTCTACAATCCGACCTTGGTGCCGGTGAGTATGAACAGCCGCATGTTTTCCGCTCTAAAATTTATTGCCTCTTTAACTAGGATGGCACCACGCCTATTCACGAACTTCTATTGGCTGCCGCTGGTTTCGTTTTTGCCGTTGTCCTTGGCTCTTTCACGATATACCACATGTACCTCATCTCGCAAGTGTCTGTTTATCCTTGTGGACTTGCAGCCCGTCTTATGCACGAACAGTACGAACCAAACGACCCTGGAAAGCATCTCACCATTCCTGCTGCTTCGGTATTTACCACCGCTCCCTGTGTCACTCCGCCTCTCGCATCCTCCCATGGAACACGAACTGTCATACAACCAGAGATGTCTGGTACAAGACGCTCATCGTTCAGTCAAGTTGTATGATCTTGGATGGCGGAAGAATTGGGCACAGGTATTTGGGTGGAACAGGCCGCGTGCTTGGATATGGCGCATCATATGCGGTAGAGCTAGGCGAGTGATATGGTTGCCGTTCACGACGTGAGTACCTTTGTACTGACATGGATTGGTCTTATAGCAAAGGGGACGGACGATCCTTTCCGCGTAATCCACGTGCCGAAGATATGCTGTCAAGACTCGCAGAGCGCCTTGCAACTGTCGACAAGGACGCATGAAATCATTTACTCGATCTTACTCCGCGCTACCCCTTACATTAGAACCTGTAATGTGTTGTAACTTTGCTCCGTACATACTGTTGCCTTGGACAATGATTTTATACCCTTGCTAGACTTGAATAATAACCGGTTAGCCCCCGAGCTCCTTCACTCACACAGCCATAAATAGTTCTGCGCTCACGATGGCCGGACTCCGACTTCAGCTTACAGATGATGATCATCTGACGCAAGACCTGCTGATGTTTCGCTAACCCTGGCTTTTATTTTTCCCGCCCGTGTCACCGGCGAACCACCATGACCATCCACCACATCGGTACGTATGCCCCACCGTATTACGCGTGCCTCTCCGGAGCAGCTGATCCCCTCACAATAGTCCTGCTCAAGTTCAAACAAGGCACCTCCCCCGCAGACACTGACAACGTCAGAAAGAGCCTGCATGCACTGCCTGCGCAGATCCCGTTGATCAGCGGCATGGCTACTGGCAAGAAGATCAAGCACCCCTTTGATCACGACTTTGACGAAGGTTGGGGTTACTACGATCGTTCTTGCTCACAGAATCGTGACGAGCGACTTTTTTTTCCTAGGCGTTATTTTCGTCTTTAAAGACGAAGATGCGTTGAAGCAGTATGTTCCACACCAGACACACCGTGCTTTTCAGGAATTGTTGGGACCTTTCATCGAAGGTCAGTGACATACTGCGACGCTTGGATTCCGGCTGTACAATGACAAAATAAATTTAGAGAAGCTGATATTCGACATCCATTCTGAAGAGTAAACGAGAACGAACAAACCATTGGCGAGAGTTGACTATGATCGCTGTTGTTATACAACGTGTGTCAAAGAGTCAGAGTCGAAACGTGCATGTCCGATCTCACGAGCGAGATGATACTCAGTTGTAAATCGGAAGCGGCAGCAGTCTGAGTCATTCGGCGCGTTTAGACAAGGTTTTGTAGCATGAGTCATCAATCCACCCACTTACTTGTCAGCGTTGAACAGAAAGTTATCGCCTTCATCTTCACCTTCCAAAAAGTGTGTCGGATGTAAAACTAGGGGTCATATTTTAGATGGTGTCATAATCGAGGGTTGGCTGTCTTTTTACCTAGGTGACCGTGTATCTGTTTCAACGTGTTCTCCATTTCTCCCCACTCCGCCTTGCTGAACGGCAGGGATCCTTGGACGTTCTTCCCTTTGCCTGGTTCCTTCTCTTGCGCGTGCTGTGATTTGGGCATGGTCGGCAACGACCATCCGCTATCCTTGGCGTCTTGGTCAGGGTGCTCTTCAACGCTTTCACCCCGAGGATGGGATCCACCCTCCTCGGAATCGCTGGATGATGATGACGGAATTGGAGAGGAGCTAGCCTTGGTCTTGGTACAGAATAAGATACCAGGCTCTCAGCAAGTCACGAAAGAAACTGACCGTCCTTGTAAACCGCTCGTGATAAGCAATGAAGTGCTTGTATTGCTTCCACGTAGTCACCGTGTTATCCGGAACCGCACGGAATACCTTGCGGTATATCTCCGTCTGCGAGAGGCCAGTAGGTCAAGGAACGAAGTAGGAAAACCGAACAAACACTAACGTTATGTTTGGCACACGCAACCCAGACATCATCCCAAAACTCATCTGAGATCGGGTCGTCAAAACAGTCAGGATGCACGTGTGGCGCAGATATCGAGGTCGACTGCTTGCTCTTAATTCCAACCCTCTGCCTTTTCCGGTCCGGGTGATTGTTTACTGTGTTCCCGTCACCAGCCAACTCGTTGTGATCTAACGCAGAAGGCGAGGACTCGTAGGCAGTGTGAGCTCCCCTATCCGCCATTTCCTGGGTAACAGCATGTCCATCGAGTGGCGTATCAGTCTTCGAGTCAGCCTTTTGATCTTCGCGCGCCCTCGGCTGGTCAACGTTAGGTGGCACTCCAGTCTCCAAAGGTGGCAGTGAGGGCTTAAGGGCTCTGACCCCAACCATGGGAACAGCCGTGCTAGTGAATCCGACTAACTGATCTTGGGGACGTAGCGCATGACTCTCCTGAAACGATGGCCCCTCCTTCTCGAGTCCGAAGTTGTGTATGTCATCATGAGGCACAGCCGGATGGGTAACATTTGACAGAGATTCAGCGACAGCGTGCTGAGCGGTCCGGGCACCTTGAGGGTCACGTCAGCTTGGCTGCAGCCGCGAATAGAGAAGTTTTGTACCTTCCTGAATTCGATGTGCTGCTGTGTGCAATGTGTCCTGGATTGGTCGCTCACTCGCAAGCTCTGTCACATGACGACCAGGTGACTTTTGCTCAGCGTTTGGATCCCATTGTTCCTGAACTTGTTGGCGGTATGAATCTTCGTGCGATACGTAGTCTCCGTCGGTCAGGGCATCAACGTCAATTCCAACATGCTCCCGCATAAGTCGGACGCGGAGTGTGTGCGCAAACCGCCCCACCTCGAACGGTGCACCTGCCATCGTTCTGAACCCAAGCAGATCAATCAAAGGGATCGCAAGAAACGAGGCCCACCATAACCTACCCGTTGAGCATGTCAGTATCTCGAATAACAGTCGCTAGTTCAGAATCTCGATCACCCCGCTGGGATCGCTCGTTGATATTCGCACTTCCAATGATCACGAGCCTGTCATCAACGATGCAAACCTTGCCATGAATGTACACCTGAAACCATCTTTTAGCAAAAGGGGTGGTTCAAGGGTTGGGTAGCTCACAATCTCAGTAGTCAAAACGCCATCACGCATCTTGCCCCAATTTCGCAAGGAAAACACACGAATATAATCTTCCGGCTGACAAAAGTTTAAGATGTGAGACGATTCGAGGAGGTGGAACCTACTTCAATTCTTTCCGCCCGCAATCGTTCATAAATTGACTGCTCTCCTCTGAATAGTGTGTGGTTTTGGCAGTCAAGTATGATTCGTATCTGTTACATTGCTACTTTAGTTTGGGAGTGCAGTGAGAGCCAGGCAAACACACCGCGCTAGCGTCGCTATGATCGACTGGAAATGGGAACCCAGGGAATAGTGGTATGATGATGCAACACTTCCACGGGGTTCCCTCTCGCTTCGCGCGAATGATTCGTCTGACAAGTGCGTCTCCGATTCCGTTTTCGATTATCACGTCGCTGATATCAGTCCTTCAAGTTGGAAATAAGACCTGCTCTCAACTCAACAGTACGGACGCTTACGAAGAAATGAAGAACTGGTTCTCAATGTACACGAAGTGCTTCGACTCGTCAATCGCTGCATGAGATCAGGGGTCGATGCCCGTGAATACATCTGGAGGGCTAACCTGTTATGTATGCATTTTGGATCGAGTGTTCGATCCGATTTGGTGTGCCTAGCGACCATGGACCGGCAGAACGGCATATTTGCATCTCGCAAGTTCCCGTGAGGCCCATGCTCTCCAATTCCCCAGGTCTGAACTCTGGCGGAGGAATCAAAAATGGCATGAGCATCGTATGGTTCTATGCAAAGAAAGTTCATGTAATTAGGCGCTTCAGATACAGAGTCATGCTGTACCTTGATCCGCAGTAGCCAATTCCATCTAGTACGATCGATCAACAGAGTAAACGATCCAATTTACCTCTGGCGTACCTTTCTACGAAATGTCGAGCTAGATCGCGAACTGGTTGACCGACAATTTGCACCCCAACATCGTGCCTGATCGAAATTAACTATCTCAGTCCCCATTCCAATGGACACATACATACCAGGGCATCCTCGGAACTTTGGAGCGGTCGTACATGTCCTCTTCGGGTCTGTTAAGAGTATGGAAGTCCACGACCCTTGGGTTACTGTAGTCCTTTCCTGAAATATTAGCGGAAGCAGTAAGCAGAAAATTAGGGGTGAGCTAGTAATAAACAAACCTGGCCATATCTCTGATTTGTCTGTTGAAAGTTCTGGATCGTCAACGAGAACATGTTGTGGAGTGTCCCATCTAGACACAATTAAATATCTTTTGAGATATGAACAATATAACAGACCTTCCGAAGCATAGATCTATCCCACCCATGAAGGCAATAGTCTGGTCAATGACGCAGAGTTTCTCGTGCTATAGCGACGGGAGATTAACAATGTTAGGGTAAGGAAATTAGCGATTCATTAGCTCACGTGAGCCCAATAAAACGTGCCCGTCTGGAAATGCGAGGGAGATCGTTGAATCATGATATTTTCGTGGAGCGCTGTCAGTTTCTGTTTCGCGTAACTGATGTGATGCATGATTGTCAGAAAAAGACAAAATAACGTTAAGCCTTGCCCACTTGCTATCTGTCGGCGTTGTGCGGCTTGAAACTTCTTGGCTGGTAACAATATGAGCACCTAGGATATACACAACAGGCAGACACTTACTATAATATCACATAAATCTTGACGCCTTGGTTCGCCTTTCGCTTCAGAAGATTATCCAGTCGATACCTTTCCTTGCCTGGTCGTCGTAGCTGCAATTCTAAGGTGGATAAGTTCAAGAACAAGTCTCCGACCGACCAGTCATACCCGGTGAGAGCCACCAATCATGGATATATATGCTTTCTTTCGCTAGCATGATCGCTCTCGACAAATTCCACATGTAGTCGCGCTGCAGAGAAAGCAAAGTTGGTGGGTACGAAAAGGCATAAGAAGAAACGAACCCCATCCACGAGCCACTGCGCGGCCACGTTCATCCGGATCGGTGCAAAGCTGCCAAACCGGTTCATTGTCACGAATTGACAGATATCTGCAGCTTTCTCCAAGGCCGTGATCCACTGTAACATTTGGCGCTAGGGAAGCGCAGTGTTAGTCATAGGAAGCCGCCCAACTAAATACTCACCTCGTTCCTTGCAGACAGTTTCAGCCGCATTTGCGAATTCTCAACATAAAACGTATGCTTCGAAACGTCCAGTGTGCGCTTCTTTCGCTTCCGTTGTTCGCTTTCTAATAATGTTTGGTCCTGCTCCCCGTTCTCCTCATCTTCACTCTGACGAGACTCAGAAATTTGAAGGGGTCGAACGTGCGTTGAGGGATCCAGCATCGGGGAAGGTGAGAGATTGGATGCGACTGAGCTTCCTGAAGACGCCGAACTGCGTCGTCCATGCCCAGGCTGAGGAGATGACTTATTCTCCTGGTTCTCGACATTGTGCACGCCGGGGGTCGGCCTTTGGCAAGTGTTAAAAGCTCTAGTTATTCTTCCGGTGATGGTGTCCACCACCGACACACAGTTGACCTTTGTCTCCTGAGGTTGCACGAGTTCGTGCATACGTTCGGCAGCGTGGAACTCTCTATCCGCAGGTTCCGGGCGAAGAAGATGAAGACCTTTGCGATAGTAACGAACCGGACGAATGATCTTGAAATCTGAATCCAAGAGGAAGACATCCAAAATAGTCAACTATTATGTTGATCAGAGGCGTGCGACTGGAAGCAAACGTAACCAAAACAAACCTCTCCAGATTCTTCAAGAATAACTAAACTGCTTTCTCGCACAGCACACCAACGAGACTGCTTACGAGCTTTCCTGGTTGTAGCTTTGCGCCCAATTCCTGGGTGATTTCCGGATGTTTCGATACGCAGATAACCCGCTTTGTATTGAACTCCGCCCGATTGCGCAAGGGCTATGAACAAGGCACTGACTTCAAGAAAGCCCGATAATCTATTCGATGACGGATGAAACATCTGACAGATATTTAACCACCAACATTTTAGAAACATAGCAACGTACCACAGCACGAATAAGCTTGATGAGATAGTTTTCGAGGGCTTCACGCTGTGATAACGCGAAATCTGCTTCTTGAGTTCCCCCGCTCCCCAATTTGAGGAAGTTAAAGTACGGAAGAGCTTTCGACAACATAGTCAGGAAGACGACGAAGAGTGGATGAGGGCGCTTACTAATTCGCGGAAACTCTGGAAGCTTGTCCTTGTGTGTGCTGAACGCATTAGATATAGTATAATGAGTATGCAAGGAGATGAAGTCCCGAAGTTGGCGATAAATGACCCATCGAGCGGCGCCGTTGGCATATTCACACTCGATGCGAAACACTGCTTTGTGTGCGTGTGATGGATGTAGACTATCGCTGATACGGATACGGATCCGGTGAAGTAGGACTGGTACGCGCCGATGGCTCTTGTCGTCTCGCTCGAACCAAAGGCCCAGCATTAGATTTGAAAGACCGCCAGTGATAAGTTCATCGATGATGTTGACTTCCGTGGGAGTGACGGCGTGCGTGATGACGGTCGAGGGCGATTGTCGTATGACGGATGGAATCCATGCACGTAATTTACCCCACCTGTCGGAGCCTCTAGATTGCTTTGTTGATCTCGGAGGAGGAAGAGTGTATGACTGCTGTATATTCACTTGCGCCGGCTCCTTGGACTGCGAATCATCTTGCTTGACCCAAACAGCCGTATCATGTCTGGAAAGACGTCCGTCGTGCCCAATTGACCGTTCTATGACCTGAGGCTCCTCGAACCTAATAGTAGGTTTTTCGTCCATGGGTGACTCGAGCCACTTTGTGGACTCTTGGACACTGGTATCACGGGCCTTTCCCTTCCTATCTGTGAGGTCTTTGTCGACGCTTGGAGTGACCAACTCCAAGGCACCACGGAAGGAAGATTGTCGTCGATGAGAGCGAGCCTGATGGGATGCGAGCTGGTAATGTCCAGCGAGGTCGTTCGCGAAGAGCTGTTCATCCTCGTGTTGACCAGGACCATGGGGGGAGGTGAAGTGTGGGCCAATGGGAGAACTCAAGGGGGTGAACTGATATGACAGCGATCGGGGAGGGCCGGTCCGAGCAGAAGGAGTGTCAGGCACTGGGGAGACTTGCCGAGACGCTCCATCAGCGGCTGACGGGGAGATATTTGACGCAGGTCGCTGACCACGAGCGGGCGTTGGGACGACGCCCTGAGACGGAGGTCGACTTGGAGTACCCTCTGGCGTTCCGTTTTCATGGCGGTCGCTGTGGGCAGCGGCGAGTGCGGCAACCACCACATCGCCGAACGTGACTGGGTGGTGAATGACCTGCTTGGCGGTCATATCGACGGGAGAGCACCGAGTCTCGCTGGTGTGCTGGAGCGAAAGGGGTCGATGGGATCAGGCCAGTGAACAAAGTTACCCCTCGGCTCGCCAAATTTGTACCTACTCCGAGGCCATCAAACACACTGAACCGAGCTCGAGTAGAGTCTCGCCACGTCACTCTAGGATGTACGCTGCAACCGCATGAATCTCCTACTTAATGAACCACCGGTAGACTCACCGTGCTAGGTGGCCCAAGGCGTTCTTTTCCGGTTTGTGGCACGCACGTGTACTATGTACTACATGGAGAACAGGGTGATTGCCGGGACTAAGGCATCGCTTGAACCGGTGCTACAGGTTCACCAGCATCTTGGCCCTTGAGACAGGCGCCCCGGACAACGGCGAAACTCGCGAGGTATAGAAGAGGAAAGTACAAGACTCGAGATCCAGATTCTAACCAGCAAACCCCAGTAAGCTGTCATTTTCTCGGGTTGTACTAAGATGAACTTGCCGTAGCCTGTAGGCACCAGCATGCCAACTGCTCTCACTGGTCCCCCAACTGCATGTTGCTGGACTGCTGTCGAACATACCGGGGACCCAAAGGGTCGCATCGGGCCACTCGGCGGACTCGATACATACATCTCAGAACCACCAGAAAATTCGATGTCCGGACCACACAGAAAAGTCCTTTTGTTCTTCGCAGACGCCTACGGTCCTCTATTCATCAACAACAAGTTACTTCAAGACCACTTTGCCGCGCGGGGTGTGTCGCGGGCGGTCGGTAGCTTCTTACCAGTCGTTACTGATGTGACAACCCAGGATTCATCGTACTCGGCCCGGACTATTTATTCGGAGTTCCCGTACAGAATCTGCCGCCGGATCGTGACAAAGTTGCCTGGGCCCGAGAGGCTTTCCCGGCAGCAATGAAAGTTTTTCCCAGATGGTTGGAAGACGTGAGAGTGATATATGGTAGGGCTCGCGTCCCCCGATATCCTGCTGATTTGATGCTGCTTCCCAGGAACCGAAATGACAAAGTGAAACTCAGCCTGCTATTCAGGCGCTATTGCCCACCCGGGCTTCCTCGAGGACAGTCACTTCCAGAAGCTTAACAATATGTCATTCAATCAACATCTTTCACTTTTATCTGCTCACACCGGAACAGGACCCCTCCTGCTTTCCTGTGCAGGTGAGACTCAGCAGCATCCTACCACCACTTTTGATTGATCCCTATCACCAATAGAGAATGATGTTACCTTTCCTCTCGAGGCGCGAAGACGTGCCGAGGATATCTTGATCAGTAACAAATCAACTTACTTCTTCCAAGTATTCTCTGGTGTTTCCCACGGATTCGCTATTCGAGGTGACCCGAATGTGCCGCACGCACGTGAGTTTCTCCGTACGTGATTGGTTCAAGTTGGATATTTATTTTCCTTCAAAGGCTGGGCGAAGGAGGAAAGTGCTCGTGGCATAATGGAGTGGTTCATCCGTTTTACAACATGAGGCATAGTCGATGGAGATGGATACTGAAATGTTGGCATCGTAAGATGTTTCGCTACAGACGACGAGACGTAATATGGTCAATTTTTGACTTTTAGGAATGAGGTGTTATGACATGCTAACTCGCAGTGTCCCGTGTTGCACCAGCGCCTCAGCACTGTTTTGTTCACTACTAGCCAGTCCCGCCGCCGCGCGACCTGCCTTCATCCCGAACACGGTGCCCCCCGTCAGTCCGCTGCCTCCCGGGTAATTGTTATAGTAAAGATCCCCAATCATTTCTCCAGTGCAAAATAGACCTCGTATTATCTCTCCACTCTCAGACAGTACCCCACCTGTCTTCGGATCTATTGCCAGACCACCAAACGTGAATGTGATACCACAGGCGACCTTGACAGCCAGGAATGGCGCTTTCTCGATCGAAAGGGCCCAATTCGACTTCGCAACAGTCAGTGACTGCCTGGAGGACTGAGCTGACAAGCCATCCTTGATGGCCGGATTCCAGTTCGAGCCGGGGTATGCCACGCGATGTTGGCGAATGGCATCGTTGTACTCGCGGATCGTTTGCAGGAAGCTTCCCTTGTCTTGTAGTCCCTTGTCCTTTAATCTGTCAGCCAACTCCTCGATTGTGGACGCCGTAATCTTCTCTACAACATCGTCGCTGTACTCCTCCCTCCGGAGCAGTGGAATCGCCTTCGCGTCCCACACTTGGAAGGCACAACCCTCTGGTTGCAATAAGATTTGTTTCCCAATTTTCGCATAGGTATAGTTCCTGAAATCTTGGCCTTCGTCAACGAACCGCTCTCCGTTGGTATTCACCATAATGCCCAATGGGTATCCAGATTTAGTGAGCTGGTTGCTCATCTCCCTGTCTCCGGCGTCGGGAGGCGCATTTGCGTCCCAGCACGTACTATGGCATCCACACCAGTCGCCGACCAGCTTGGCGCCTATAGCTTGTGCCATGAAGATTCCATCACCAGTATTGTAAGGCGTTCCGCGAACCTAACCGTCGCTGAGCTATCTTTTGATACGACGCACACGAACACCCACCCATGCATGTTTCCAGTCTGGTCCGAGGTATTTCATGCGGAGCTCTCGACTAGATTCATACCCTCCACACGCAAGAATAACCGCGGATGCCTTGAGGCGCACATCTTCTCCGCTCTTTCGTACTACAACCCCCGTCACGGCGCTGCCTTTGGTCATGAGCTGGACGACAGGTGTGTCGAACCACAGCGCGACGCCCCGCTTCTGGAGCGCTCGCAGGTCTGCTCGGATGAGACCCTTTCCACCGTCCTCCACGCTCAGGGCTAGGCCCCCCCAGAACTTTTGCCTCCCGTCCACTTCATATGCTTGCCTGTGGAACGCTAGAATGAACGGTACCTTGACCGTCTCTGCAAGCCATCGTATCGCATTCCTCGAGTTCTCCACCATGGCCCTCACCAGCTCCGCATTCGGCTTGTTCTCTCCCAGACGCATGACGTCGCCGAAGAAGTCGTCCGCAGTGTACGGTGCCACGTCGATCTTGGCGGCTTGTTCAGCCGTCACGATAGTGACGATGGAGAGGATGTCGGCGAGGCCAGCGTGGACGGTACGATGGGCGCCCGCCGTGAAGTAGCCGTTGCCGCCGACCCATTCTTCCGGAGCTTTTTCGACGATCATGACGTCCTTGCAGCCTGCATCGACTGCGGCGATCGCAGCAGAAGCACCCGCGTGTCCTCCGCCTACGACGATGCAGTCAAAGACCCGCGTCATACCGCGGGGGTTGGGTTGGGTTGGGCTTCGAAAGGTCGGGCAGGATTGATCCCTGCTTGAGAAACAGAGCGTACTTGTTCCGGTCTCACTACCGATGGAGATCACGAGCCCTCTATGTGAACGAAACTGACTTGCAAAGCCTCCAATAGAATCCCCTTTACTACGCCCGTCATATCCGCCACCAGTCATTCCGTCGTTCAGATTCGAGAAGGATTGACAGCTAAATAGCCTCCATCGATGACCAACTCCTGTCCATTCATATATCCTGCGGCAGGTGATGCGAGGTATACCGCTGTGCCAGCCATCTCTGCCGCCCTGTACAATAATGATCAAGCAAATGTCAGTTCGCGAACGGACGCTGGAAGGAAGATCGACTTGCGTTCCAGCCCGTTTGGCAGGCACGGACACGACAGGCATGCCCACCGCGTCCGTCGCTTCTTGACCGGAAATAACGTCGTACGTCAACTCGCTCTCGTACACGCCAGGCGCAATCGCGTTCACGCGAACCGGGATCCCTCGAAGGGCAAACTCTGTGGAGAGCATCTTGGTGAGATGGGATGCAGCTGCCTTTGAGCTGTTGTAACAGAACTGGAAACGCATCATCACATTGGCCAGTGTCCCGCAAGATAAAAGGTAACCGATTTCATACATGTCTCTGCGCGAGCTTCGTCAGCCCACTTATGCTTGTGACGTTGATCACGTTCGAAGTGAACCCAGGCTTATCCTGGGATCCTTTGTCGAGCAATTCCAGGAAAGCCACAGTCATGAAGTATATAGAAAACGTGTTAATGGAGAACAGCGAGGACCATTCTTCGAAGGATTCGCTGTTGAAGAGATATTGGCTGATTTCTTCCGCCTTTTTGGGAGCTGTTGGGGACGGTTTGTTGAATTCATCCGATTTGGGGCCACCTTGACCAGCGCTATCACGCAATCAATAGCAGCGATCGATCGTTAGCACAGATTTACAAAACAGCATGGATTCTCTCACTTATTCACAAGGATATGCAACTTGCCTTCGTCGTTCGTGAGCTTTTGTACGGCCTGTTGTATATCGTCTTTGTTGGTGGCGTCCATCATCAGCCTAAGATGAGACCCCAAACGAACGACGTTTGCAAACACGAGATCTACGGGTTGCGATCAATGGAGAACTCACGCAATCAGGCTCCCCATAGTGTCCTTTTTGTTGTTGTTCCAAGACTTGGCGATGTTCTGAAGGACCTCGAGTCGTCGTCCAGCGATATAGACGCGCGCGCCGTTGGCAGCGAGCCCCTGAGCAATCATCAGCCCGATCCCAGTGCCGCCACCTGTCACGAGAGCGACCAGGCCATTGAGGTCGTAAAGCTTTTCCAGCGTGAACTGAGCGGGGGAGGTCATGGTTGATAACAATGATACGCCGTTGGCGCATCTGACCTTGGGGCTTGCAGGAAGACGGTCACGGGTACCTCATCAGATCGGTCTGATGGCCGGTGTGGGCAACATCCGTTCCAAACGAGGCTCGGAGGCTTGGTAATCGCAAGACGAAGATCAGTACACTGAACCTCACGAACGCGACGTAGGGGCACAGCATTGTAAGTTTTCCTGGTTATAGACACTTACATTTTTTGGAAACACGCTACAACAGTTACGTTAGTTTGTATTCGAAAGTCGTACAAGAGACAGACCGCCGCCTATAGAGGGTAGCTATTATGATGTCACAATCGAGTCCGTGAGTAACAGAAAACAATAACAGTGGCCGTCCAAAGTAAAGTAATCGTCGCCTAACATTACTTTTCACTCACCCCCATGGGAATTATCATATTGTCAATTCGAGCGGATCTCAGTGAAGGTAGCTGTGCGGCAAGTCCAAACAGTAATGACGGCTCGACCCAACGACCCTCTGTTATCAGGTTGCGTAAGGAAGTGCTGCGGGATATGACGTGGATGAACGTGGGTAACGCAGGAAATGGCCCAGACTGCCGAATTTGATCTTGCAAGCATAAAATCTTCAGATTTGGAATGGATAGTCGAGAAACTATAGTGATGAGTTCGGAGCGGATATCTGAGTCTTCATTGTCCACGCAGAGTGACAACCATTCGAGAAAAGGCAAAGCGACATCATTATTGCCGATTAGCGGCCTTCGAAGCTGTAATGCCTGGAAAGAGGTCGCCCTGTGACGGACGCACAATTTGAGCTCCCGAATTCGGGAGGAGACCTGTAACATCGACAGAATCTCATCAACGGCTTCATCCCCGCAACTAAATCCATGGTGGGTATAGTCCAAGAAGCAAAGGTTTCCGAACAGCTCTGGGAGCCATGCCAACCGCAAACCTTCCAACGTGACCCGAGTAAGCTTTGGTGCAAAACCGCCAAACAGGGCGAACTCCTTCACATCGTCGTTTTGTGGATACCGAAGCGTGAGGGACTCGAGTTTCGGAGCTTCGACGGAACCACTGAACGATCGATCCCCGGAGTTGGGAGATCGATGCTCCCAGAGATAAGAAGTTGACCGACAAAATGGTCCGAGTGCAGCGTTCCACAAGTACGGGGCGTATGAGCTGAACCGGATGTCGAGCGATCGCAACACAGAAAGGTGGGGGGCGAGGAGGTGCATCTGGAGCGCCACAAGATCTATGTCATATTGAGCCCTTGAGTGAGGATGTGACACGAGAACGGCATCGAGCGTGCACAGTCGCGCACGGCGAATGCGTTCTTTCCACATGTGCATATTGGAATTAGGATGAAGTGACACGCGTCGCCAAAGCGAGTGTGTATGCAACACGATGGCTCTCCAGGCATGACACACGTGAGACACGAGGATGGGGAACATCACGTCACCCACTGAGCCTAGCGTGAAAACATGCAGGAGCAGTTCAGGAGGGAGACGGTGGATCGGGTGTACGGGTTGATGGGGGTTCGAACTGGGATAAAGGGAGAGTACCATAGATGGGCGTGACGTTAGAACAGGAATGGCAGACATCTCGAACGTCGAGTCGAGGGGAGTGTGGTCATTGGTGCGATCTGCAAAGAACGACCTGCACTCTTTCCCTTCTGTGGGGGGTCTTGTGGAGGTCAGATATACCCGAAACCTACAAGAAGGTTGATACACGCACGGTCCAAGTCGTACTTTGTCTTGAACGGCTCTCGTGAAAGAATGCGTGAGGACCAACTCGCGGCGACGAGACCGCCTGAGGGTCGAAGGCATGCCCGTGGGGTACGTCTGCAAGGTGATTAGAGATTAAGAGGGGGGCATTCACACCCTGCGACTTTTATGGGTCCAAATGAACCACTTCTATGCCACAGGGGCAGTCAAATCTAGCATAGCGCCGGCAAAGATCGGGCCCGAGGGATAAAGCAACAGAAAAAGATCTAGCTGTAATCAGGTGAGACGGCGGAAGCATGAGAGTTGATATTGTTGTATTGGGGTTCGTCGCCACGGCACGCCTGTTGTTTGCTGTGCAGACGGAACAGGCAGTACGAAGATGACAGCAAAAATGGAGAACTCAGCTATTCCTGCAGCTGCCAGCAGGACTAGCTCCGTCATGGTCCCATGGAAAGGCCCGAGATTGATCAGTGTTATCGAGTTGCTTTTTGTTCTCTCGGGCATTCCGACAGAATGAGACAAAGTGAGGACGTCGCAACACGTTCAAGACAAGGCAACAATAGAAAGCTCGCAAGCGCCATTTCGAGATGGGTGACGGTATATGTACTCACGCTCAGGACTCAGGAGGCCCGACACACGCACTCAGATCCTCGGTCCGGGGATTTGGGCTGTGCAATGGAAACCAATCGGCAACATCGTTCACAATCACTGGGCTGCGAGCGGGTCATGCTGCGCAGTGTCTCTCACCGTGTAAGTTAATCGGACATTCAGGCGAAAACATGGTGGGACACGATCCTAATCAACGAATCAGTCTTCCAGGCTTGGTCAGCAGTGTCCCCTAAAAGCTCTGTGCCATCCGATACCTATCAAGGCGGAGATATCGAAGGCTCGGGGGCTCAAGAGACGTTTCTCTCATTCGATTGTCCATAGGTTCACTGTGAGCTGCTGTCATGATCACCGTCTATGCCCTAGGTATGATCGATCAGGTTGTCTGCCAAACATTGTGCGACGGAGCTGACTGGGAGGCATTAGCTCGTTTCCGCCATAGAATTGAGATAGTGATGGTAGAGACACAAAGGGAAAGCAGTCGACCTGCAGCGTCTATGGGAAGCTGTATGTAGGTGGTACCTTATCCAGTAGGAGTAAACACGCCATTTTTGCCTAAACAAGTTGGTGGCGACATACAACTCGTGACCCCATGGACGACTCTGCTAGCACGAGCGACAGTCTCGACGCGCTTGCCAACTTGCTCACTGAACTCTCAGTTAACTCTTTCGATATCAATCTCCATGTTCAGCACATCAATCTTGCCCGCTCCCTCGGCATGGAACCACAGGTCGTTATAGCTCAAGAAATGGCTGCTAGCTACCTTGCAGTCGGGGACGACGTGTGGCTACCTCTCATCGAGGCCAAAACGTCCTCCGCAAACATCGAAAATACTGCCGATGTCCTGGAGCTGTTGGATCTGTATGCACACGCGGAGGCCGACTATCTATGTGCGTGAGGGTTTCCTGACACGCAAGTATGTGTTGAACGAATGTGACAGCTATTCCCATCTTGCAGAAGCACATCGAGTTCTTAGTCGACCGCCATGCATATTTCACAGCGCTGGAGGTGCCACCAGAAGAGTTAGGGGACTACTTTTCCACCGCATGGACACAGGAGGCCATTTCGGAGGTCGTTTCCAAAGGTGCTGGACATCTTACAAAGGTAACGGACTATCTGATACGATGCAAGGTGATCTGACGTCTGGCTGGAAGAGTCGGCACCTCTGGGAATTGCAAAGAGATTGGGAACTCGAGATGATCGAGGCGGCCCCTCCAGCCGAAAAGTACGTGTTATCCACTCTATAGTATGTCCACTCATCGCGCACGACAGGCCTGGAGTCATTAAGCACGTCGAGGAACTTCATCTTACGCGCCTTCAACAACCACATGCGGGTCAGTCGTGGCAGCGCTCATTCTGGCGGCTCGCGCGGTTTGGCTAATCTATTATACTCAAAAGGTCACGAGGATACTTATCAGTCGTATTCCTCATTCACCACGACGTACAAGCCTGCGGCAGAGTACGAGTCGTTACTCGTCTCAGCCTCGAAGCTACGTTCTCGTGCTGTCAAGGCATATGAACGGCGCGAACCTTCAGAGCTTTCCCTCGTAAGAAAATGATCTATTAATTTTCTGCTTTCTACTTAATCTATGCTCTGTCTGAAGACTTCTCTCGACGCATATATCCAATATCTCGCGGTAGAGCGAAAGGGTAAATCCCCAGATGTTTTTATCGTTAGGGGAGTGTTCGAGAGATCGATCGCCGAGGCTGCGAAATCCCGTATCCCTGGCGAAGGAGGCGCAGAGCGAACGCTGCGCACACTTTGGCTGGACTATATCGACTTTCTGGTATGTGAAGGAACCCTACCTGAGGTTCTCCAACTCATGTGTCATCATTTCGGTTAGCGAGAGCAAGACGTGGGTGAAAGCGACTTGACGCTTACGATTAAACGTGCAACAAGAAGTGTGCCAGGTTCAGGTGAAGTTTGGGCGCGGTATATCCGTCATTTGGTGTGTCGTGGCATGGCTTACTATTCGATTTACGTCTAACGACGATGCTACAGGAACGAAGAGCAGAAGTTGAACCAGAGGATGCACTAATGGATGGTAGTGAATCAATGTCAGGTAATTCTCTTGTGTTGCACCGAGTTTCCTGGTAGATTGTCTAAGCATCCTAGCAGACGCCTACCAACGCGCACTTTCTACGAACCTTTTCACGAAAACTGACCCCAAAGGACCTGACCTGGACCCAGAACAAATTATACCCCTGGTTCTTGCTCGCGCTGGGGCCGAGAAACGAGTGATTGAGGCTGGAAGGGGTGATGAGAATGCCTTCAGAACGTTGATCAATGTTGTAGAAGAAGGTCTTGTGATGGTGAGACAGGGTAGGTGACAGTGAACGGGCTTTAGGTTCGACTACCTTGATACGATTCGCCCCTAGCGTCAAAAGCAGGAGATCCACGGTTTAGATTGGAAAAATTCCTTTCCGAGCTAGTGTGTTCTCTCTTTATTCCTTTCGGATGATGGCTGATAAATCCGGGTACAGTACCTTAGCCTTGTAGATATTGCAGAGGCTGCCATCGCCGTGTGGGCATCTGCTGCCGCGCACTACAAGTCCAGCTGGGCAGTATGGGTAGCTTACACCGATGTCCTCATGTGGGTGTTCACTGGGAATTATAACTTCGGCTCGCCGACATTCACTCGCGGTGTCACAGCCGAACGGATCAGCATGACGCCGCTCGATCCAGATTCCAAGATGTAAGTACTAAAAATCTCGACTATCCTGAAGCGGTCTGGGATGCCTGGCTCAGCTTTGAGCATGCACATGGCTCTCTATCTTCGCTTGAGGAGGCCCTTGCACGCATTGAGCGTGCAAGAATCCAGGTTGAGGCGAGACGGATGAGGGTGAGTGAATTCTAACGGTACTATCTGGCTCAATATAAGTCTCTGTCCTTTTCGCAGGAGGCGCGGAAAGCGTACGAGGCAGTGCAGTGCGCTATGGAGCAGCATGCAGTATCTGCACCTGTCACTGCTGTCCCTACGAAGGAAACTCCTGGCGACGGGATGGATGTTGATGTTCCGACTACGTCTGTTCAACCTCAAGGGAAGCGCAAAGCCAACGAGGAGCCCGAGGTCGACGGCAGCACCAGCAAGAAGGTGCGAATGGGTATGCACTTGTCTTGTCACCCTGCTTGCATCTTGGTTCATTGCTACCTGTCAGAACCTCCAACTATGCCACTAAAAAGGTATGTATGTTGTACAGAAGGTGGAATGCTGATGTTGATCTTCCCATTCTCGATTATTAAAGGGACCGCGAGAACTGCACCGTTTTCGTTGCTGACCTACCAGCTAGAGCCAGCGAGGAACAGCTCAGGGCACTCTTCAAGGACGTGCGTATTAGATTTTGGGAATGAGGCATACCCTAACTAACTATGCAGTGCGGAGAATTACGTGAAATCAAGATCACAAATATGCCAGAAGCGCTTGTTGCGACAGTTGAATTTGTATCACGGGTATGTGATTCGGCCGGTTAAACAGTGGCGTTCTCATCCTTGCACAGGAAAGCATCCCTGCCGCACTCACAAAAGACAAGAAACGCATAACTGGGACAGAGGTTAACGTACATTTGGCATGGCGTTCGACTTTATATGTGACAAACTTTCCCGAGAAAACTGATGACTCTGCCATTCGCGATCTGTTTGGACAGGTTCGCCTTCCCGCTTTGTCTCTGCTTCGCTAAACTTGTTGCCAGTATGGTCTTATATTCGATGTCCGATGGCCCAGCAAAAAGTTCAAGGCGACACGCCGGTTCTGTTATGTACAGTACACGTCGCCAGTAGGTCTGCAGACATGAAACAATTTATTCGACCGCTGACTCGATACTCAGGCTTCAGCGGAGAAAGCGCTTGAGTTGCACGGTCGTGAACTCGAGCCTGGACGAACGCTTAGCGTCTACAACTCGAACCCAGAGCGGAAGAAGGAGCGCACTGACGTTGATGCAGATGAACGGGAGCTGTACGTTGCAGGTCTTAGCAAGTTCACCAACAAAGAAGACCTCGAGAGTGTATTTTCGAGGGTGAGCCCTTCGTTTCTATTAAGCCGCTGGTATCGATCTGAAGGGTGCATTTAGTATGGACCTGTCAAGGATATCCGTCTGGCAGAAGACAAGAAAGGCCAACCAAAGGGCTTTGCGTTTGTCGAATTCGAAAATGAGGTGCACTTTGCATGTTTAGCATTCTTGCGTACAAATCTGACTGCATTCAGGCCGATGCCCAAGCTGCTCTCTCGGCAAACAACTATGAGCTAAAGAAGCGACGGATAGCGGTGACCATGGCAGATACGCGCGTGCGATCAAAGAATCGGTAGGTCTTTTGCTTGGAGGGATTGCGATGTGGGACTGATTGTTGGTGGCCAACAGGGAAGGATGGGCAGAAAGTGGACTTGGTCGACGCGCAGAAGTCCGGAATCGCTCTGTCCGTATTCGTAACTTGCCCTCGGATACGCAGGAAGGGCTTCTGCATCAAGTACTCGAGAGATATGCAGCAGTGAATCGTACCGAGTTGTTTGTTGACATTGGTGAAGCAGTAGTCGAGCTGGCCAGCGCTGCAGTGAGATTCTGCCTTGCTTTTTGAACCCGTGCATGGACTGACGAATATGATTAGGAAGTAGGCAAGCTGCTGTTGCGGCCAGACCCGATCGTTTTCAATGGGATCAATCTGGAGATAACCGAGGAGGCATTGTCAAGTTCGACTCGACCCCAGCCAGCGGCCGCTCCGACCACTGCCGGTGGATTATTCGTGCCTCGCGCAGCAGCCTCGAGGCCAAGAGCGGGACTGGGACGTCCGCGCAGGCCTGGCATTGGTGCCCCGAAACCTCGGGATGGGGCCGTCAATGAAACGCGAGAGACGGCCAGAGTTGGAGGGAAAGCACAAGATGATTTCAGGAAGATGTTGGGTTGACATTTGATTACCTTGCCAATCGAATCAAACGTTGTCTGTCACTTGGAGTGAGAAGGCCGAACTAAATCACCTCGCTTGCTCTTGGCAGTCTGGTCGTCCACGTGACCAAAACACGTGATAATTATCAAATGATTGTGTGTCACCACTCTTCCAAGTCAAGTTCTCCATGTCCCTGCGTAAATCTTTACCATTGCGCTTCCATGGTTATACGGGCAGATTTTGTGAATAACCGGGGAGTCAACTATCACCCTCCCATGGATCATACATTGGTTCTACCAAACGGCAGTTCACCCTTTCATCCGAGGTCCACATGTCGAGTTTCGGCCTTGCCATAATCTGTGATTGTGGCGAAAAGAAGATAATTTGCTGGTTCGTTGAATGTGTCACTAGTTATGGGAACAGACCGAAAATTGACGAACTGTCTCCTACCTCAGACTCTTATCTCGCGGTCGATCTGTATCGGCCCAAATCCGCAGGAACGACCATGTGAAGCGAGGAGAGCCCTGGCGCGCATGGCTTACAGCACACGAGCACTATCCGTGAGCGCATTATCAACGTGTGCTGAACACTTATGTAATTTATCCAGTATTTAACGAGCGCGCCCACTTTGTGACCCTGCTCACTCTCGTCGCAGTGATCTTCAGTTCCACTCACCGTCTCGCCCGTCATGTCCGACGTGGAGGGCCAGCAAAGTAAAGAAGTATCACCTGCGCCTCAACCCATACGCCCTCTTTTCTCTCCATGGTTCACTATCCTAGCCATGGCGATTCAGGCGACGCTCTGCGGTCTTGCATGGGGTCTGGTCGGACACACGGCCGTCAGGATACTCCCGCTTCCAGATAGCGTGGCCAGCTTTGTTCACAATCACCCAAGTAACACAAACATGGTGATCACCACGATCTCTACGGTGCTAGGAATAATTGGATCTGTGTCAGTTTTTTCTGGTTGCATACCGCACGGATGACACTCACAAGCCAGACAGCCTTTTGGGTATAACTGTCGAACACGCACTACTGTCTCGCCTTCCTCGTGGGGTTCCCTTAGCAATGATAATACCATGGCTTCAGATCGCCAGAGGCTCCCTCTTTCTCCGACCCC
>JBBPLW010000086.1:0-54244 GCA_038089995.1 Tylopilus balloui
GCGCCGGTGACTTTCGATTACCGGTCGGGAAATCGATTTTAATCACACCCGGTCCGAGTCGGCGGAAGACTCTACATAAGTTACCGTGGCCCTCGCGATACTTGGCTGTTTCATTCTCATCAGTATTCTTCTTCTTCTGAGGTACGGACAATCTGTTTAACCGCGCACATTGACAGGAAACAAGGTAGGCAAATTTAATTAACGGCAATGCGGTCCCCTAGTAATAAACAAAGATTCCTCCGCCAGGCTGTTGACTGGTGGTCAAAACAGCCGCTGGCTGCATCAAGGGCCACGCGGGATCGCAACAGAGTCTTGGCCGCATTGCAGATGACGTTTGCAGTACCAGCACGAAAACCTCATGCAGAGAAGAGGCCAGAAAGAAATACCACAGACTACGGTCCGAGTCGTTCCTGGTTTCTAAGTCTGTGAAATCTAGATCCGCACGACTGAATATCTGCGCCCAGAGTTACTATATTTCGCGAGGACTCGGAGTGCGTGAGACAACGTTACTGGGCCAGGCGGCGGCCTTTCCGCACAGGCTCCTCATCAGACCGTTGAAACAGCGCAGCAAAGTCATTCACTCGATGAGTTCGGCGCGACGAACCCGCCCAAACTGAGGAGTCTTGAAGGTGTTACCGGGTTGTTAGTGACCGCGCTGATCAACCTGTGCTTTCTTGGTGGTCTTGCTCACATCTTCACCCATTCTTAAGCACAGACTACGCCTTCTCTCCATCCCCCTGCTCTCTGGAACGTTCTTCAAGTCGGAACCTCCATGTCATGTCTCACCCCAATGCCCATGAGACCTACCTTCCCACACACCTACTTTCATCTGCTCGTGTCATGCCACTGCCAGTGATCATACATGCCCTAATCAAACGGCTGATTTGAACCACGCCACCCCCCAGCAAAAAATGTTCCCATTATCCTCATCCTTTTCTGGCTACGCAGCGCTCCTTTTTTTTTTCCAGAACGTTTCGGACCACTCACTTTTCGTGTGACGAGCTATTACCAACCGATCCACAAAAAGTTTCCTGTCCTTCTCGTCTTGGTGCGAAAAGCGCCCTTTCCTTCTAGGATGGCGCCTCGAAAAGCAACGTTTGTCATTGGTCTCTTACGACCGACCGTCATCGGATCAGGAGTATTAACGCTAGCTGATTCGGAGCAGTCAAGCTCAGCGCCCGAGGGAAACTGGGGCAAATATGTACATCAGACCCAGAGTGGTCCGCATGCGTCTCCTGCCGATCGTCGCGGATTTATATATCTACGACGCTTTTGGCGAGCGTCTTTCCGACAGGCTTACCGCAGAAGAAGGAACAAGCTGACAGGTCGAGGACATCCAGGTGCGTGCGTGTGCGTTCACCGAGCACAGATGCCAGCTTGTGGTCCCGCGTGTCCTTGCAAGCCGCAAGGGTGAATCTTCGTCGCCTTTGTGCGTGAAGCTTGACGGTCGCGAACAGAGCATATCACGGATGCGATCTATGTATTCGACTTCCGGTACCGGCGGCAAAGTCTGCGTTTCCAAACAAGCAACCTGAAGAAACCAAATTGGGATTAGTTGGTCTGGAACTGGAAGGGGCGGACGCCCTGAATCTGAGAAGGACGAGAAGGTTCCAGCCGCGAAAGTCACTCGTAACGCAAGAGAGCGAAGAATTCGGATGAAATCTATTCGCGCCACGGATGTTATTGGTAACAAACCAAGCTGACTCCGCTCCCTCCAAATATCCCTGGCTATGCCAATCCATAAAGGTAAACGTCAAATTTCTCCGAGGCTCGGAAGAGCACGTAAGAAGATGACAGAGTAATGGGCCTCTTGTCCTCGACGCTGAAAGGAGTACTGCCCAGCGTTACGTCGGCCTATCTTGGACAGGATGCAAAGAGGGATGATGGCGTGACGTGATAACGAGGCTAATCACATAGGCAAGCATTTCAAACATCCTGGGTTCAAGTGGAACGTGCCCTTCACAGACCACAACTCTTCTTATGTGATGTCCCGACGATTGCTGGCATCCCGATCCAAGACTCTCTCTAGAGAACTACTCAAGATGACGTTTACACAGCGTACATCATCTATATGGTCTAACTCGACAAGAACTTAGTTGACAGCAATGGTGTTGAGGTAGTCGACCCTGTATTGGTTGATGTCCGTGGCATCGCTCCTGTTGTAAGGCGTCCACTTGGGTTCTTCCTGTGAAATCAAGTGAGAACGGGATGGAGTGATGTCAAACTGATGGGGGTCTTGCCTTGAACAACCTCATCGCTTGGATCACATTCTTCTCGTCAAGCGTGAAGCGATGGTAGATGCCAGCAGGAAGGATCAAGAGGTCACCGGGGTCGACTGCGCATCGGATCCACTCATCACTGGGATGCTCTACCGCGAACAAGGTAAGACACAAGGGCGAGAGCTGTAAGTAGCGTTCGGTGCTCACCGCGAACGTCAAAGAAGCCACTACCCCCGAGGATATACCTAATCTCTTCGTCCTCGTGCATGTGCCTGTAGAACGTGCTGTCTTGTCAGTATTCGGTTCCCGAGCGTGGAGGGCGAACGCACTCCTCAAAGAAACTTTTGATCTTTGCCTCGTAGAGATCTCCGAGACCTTCCTTGGTGATGGTGATGACGTCCCTGTTCTTGTATCCACGCTTACGGGCGAGGGTATCGATTTCGGGGTAGTTGCCTGTGGAGGGCACTGGGAGTGGGATGTGCCAGTGGAGGACACCGATGGAAGCGAGGATGGCGTTGGAGACAGGTCTACCGGCGTCGTGGGGGAGGCGTTGATCGCCAGGAATGTCGTCAAAGTAGTAGGCGCGCATGTTTGTCGATGTGGAGAGAGAAAGAGACGAGCGACGGCTAGATCGGGTCCGTTGGCACTAGCTGTAGATTATCTCACTGCCCATCGAATGGCACCACCGCCTCGACGCGAAGACGACCGACTCACACGCCTCATACCCTGCTCATGTCCGAGTCGTCCTGCAGCCTATAATTAGTTTTTTTTTTATAGAACCTGCCTGCCCTCTGACCTCGTTGGGGTCGTCAGCCAGCTGTGCTGCGAACACCGATCTCACAGGGAATGTGGTCATAGAAAGGCTTTCCGGCGGGCTCGGATGCACAGCCGTCCTCGATTCATCCTCACCCCAACACTGAGTACTGATCACTCCCTTTCCATTGGCAAGTCCACGTTGCAACATTCCGAAGCCCAAACGCCCAAATCAACGAGCGGCGCCGGCCCAACACACGGTGTTCCGCTTGTTGTTATCCTGGAAATATGCCAGGCATCTGCGTTGCAAAGAGGCGAGCGCCAATGTGATTCCCGAGCCTCCATCCTGTTGGCAACGTTGTCATTCAGGAAACAGACTCGTGTTTTCCACATGACGCAGCCCACTGCGCCGGCCACACTGGCTAGCACACCCTTCCTTCCACCACTTCCACCGCTCGTTGACGCAGCGTGCAAACGTTCTTATATTTCGAGGACGCTAGCCCGATACTCCAGTTGCCCACACTTTTGCAATGGCGACGCAGGAGGGCTCGACTCGGACCCTTCGCATGTTCACGTGTCAACGAGCTGCAACGAGAAACCTCGTCGTGTGCATCGACGGCACGTCAAACCAGTTCGGTACCAAGGTAACTTTTGCCCAACTCGAGAGATTGCCCGACTCACGTCTCCAACACTCTTTCGTTCTGCAGAATACGAACATCGTCGAGCTCTACAGTTACATCACGAAGAGCGATAACCAACTCACGTATTACAGCAGCGGGCTCGGTACGATCGCCAAGATTGCTGGGTCATCCCTAGGCCATCAGCTATCCAATAACCTGGACATGGCCGTTGGCCGGTATGCCATTACACCACGCTTCATAGCATGTTCTCATGCTAGGACAGGAACCTGCACAAAGTCATAATGGCTTCCTACCGGTGGCTTTCTGATAACTACAAAGATGGGGACAGGATATATCTGTTCGGTGAGATATTTCGTTTTACGGTGCTGACGCTACGTATTTCTCACCCTCCTCCAGGCTTTTCGCGTGGCGCATACCAGGTCCGAGCATTGGCGGGTATGATTTCTCGAGTGAGCTTGTTTCCCAAATAGTTTCTCGGTCAAAAGTAATCAATGAGCTCCAAAGGTTGGGCTGCTTCTTCCGGGAAACAACGAGCAAATACCATTGTAAGATAATTTATTCCCCTAGTTGGGTGTCTCTGATGCATTCGTAGTGCTTTCGAGCTGTACTCGAAAACGGACGACGATGATTCGACCTTGACGCCACCTGCGAGCGTCATCAACCGGCCAGTGACGAAAAAGTCCAAAAAGACGGCCAAGTACACGGAATTGGCAAAAACGTTCCAGAAGACGTTCTGTCGAAGCAACGTTCACATACATTTCATTGGAGTATGGTGAGCCACATGCGGATTCGTTGTCTTCGCACGTCCTTAGCTCGGTCTGTCCAGGGACACCGTGTCGTCTGTTGGCCTCAGTAGGGGCAAGACACTACCTTGCACGACGACTCCCTGTGAACATGTATGCTATTTCCGACATGCGCTGGCCTTGGATGAGCGACGTGTCAAGTTTCTGCCTGAATATGTGTATGGCGGACGATCCACTGGTAGCGATGACGGACGTATCAAAGAGGTCTGGTTTGCTGGCTGTCATGCAGACGTGTAAGTCTGTTACTAGTTGTCAACGCCTCCGTCCTGACGTGCAGGTCACAAGTGGTGGTGGCAACAGACGCAACGAGAAGCTCCGGTCTGCGGATATTCCGTTGTTGTGGATGCGGAGCCAGGCTATCACTGCAGGACTCGGCATGGAACCTGCAGATGTGATATGGAAGATTGATGACTTGAACAAGCAGATCACGAATTCGCTGAACCCCGGATGGTGGCTGTTGGAGCTGTTGCCTCTCAAACGTTTGCTATACTACAACAACTCAGATAGGCATACTTTCAGGTGAAGCTGTGCGACATCTTCATGACGCCATCTCACACGCCACCAGGCCTCACCTCGGGGGTCCCCGAAGAATTGTGCCGGGACAAAAGGTGCACGTGTCGGTGTTATTCAAGGACAACTACAAGCCTTTCGCCCGTTTTTACAACAATCCTGAAAAATGGCCAGAGCCTATGTATTGGAATGACGCAACCAGTCATCAGCGGCTTCAGAATCTATCAAATTTGTGGGAGAAGGACATTTTTGATGAACACTCCGTTCAGATGCTACTCGACGATCTCGGGCGCGGCCAACCGAACCTCGACCTCCTGGACCGCCTAGCTTTCATGGCGAGCTTTGGTGAGTTCGTAGCTTGTATTTCCCCCAGTGCTGGTGACGACAGATATTTAGATGCCTGCAAGCAAGCTATTAGCATCCATGAGGATGCAGAACGAGCTTTGGCGAGCTTTTTGAGGAGCAAAGATAAACTGATACGGCTCAGCACCGCGGTCACTTTTTGTGAGTTGGGATGGGATTGGCCCTTGGAGACGACCTACGAACCTCGTCAACTCATTACTGACGTTTCTGAAATTTTGAACGGCAACTGCGATCGTCGTCGTGTTTGCATGTACATACCCTCTCTTTGCAAGTGGGCGGATTTGAAGGCAGGGTTGATCAGCAACGAGAACCTGAGGATATTGGTCAAACTCTGCGACAGTAGGCGCATCGCAAAAGACGAGGAAAGGACCTCTACCGTTGCTTTCTACAGCGCACAAGCTTTGTCCATGTTGATGAAGTGTGCGTCGACACTCCTCGGTCTGGTGTCCGCCTGTCCTGATAATATGAACTAGTGGATGGCGAACTCGCGCAACCGCTCATTGACATTGATGCGGTGTCCGATATTACCGACGCGTTGCGCTCGGATTGTAAGTGACATACTCTTGGCAATTACTCTTAAGGCTTACAACGACTTTCTTCCGCAGACAACCCTGCGCAAGTCTCCTTGTTGACTGTCCTAGATGGATTGGCGAAGCATAGTGCGCGTGTTCCCATGGGAGTATGGCCCTCCACTGACGTGTCCCAGAAAAGGGCAGGGAGACGATGAGAGCAGGACCCACACTCGCTACCCTTCTCAAATTGGTCAAGCAATTTGACGACTTTGTTGCACCGGCGGCTATCCGCGTCCTTTGCTCCCTCCTTCCAGAAGGTTTTTCACTGATGGTAATAAAAGGTAGAATGGCTCGTTGACGTTGGACTTGCAGATGACTTGCGGGACAAGATGCTCCAGATCGACGTGCTCTCCATTTTCCTCCACATGCTGGATCGGTGTTCGGACGAGACCAAGCAAGTAGCGTGCCAGGCGTTGGTCCAATTTGCGCGACATGGTACGGTCGTGTGTGTTCCACCTCCAACCTCGTGACTGATTTCGGGGTAGACGACATCCAGCGCGTGTTGTCTGAAGATGGCTACCTGTCGGAACTCGCGGAACGGGTCAAGAGTCAAGTCCCAAGCAAACGCGATGGGGCTATTCTTGCCTTGGTAACCCTCGGGAAGACAGAAGATTTGGAATCCGTGTTAGTCAGGACGGCCGTGACGGAGGCCATCAAAGCAGCGAATACAATCCAAATCCTCGTCGCTCGGCTCCACCATAAATCAACCGCTCTTTCCGCTGCATGGGCGCTGGCGCATCTCGTGAAGATTGGTAAGTCACCCCGGTGGACGGCGACAAGGAGTGGGTTAGTTTACCTGCTCCGTCAGATGATGTGGCAGTAATGGTATCCGATGAGAATACCGGCGCTTGTGTAGGTATCGTGGGTATGCTCCAGCGTCGCTGGTTTGACGGCATGCGCGGAGAAGATGGCCTCCGAGTCCTATCTGAATTACTCGAATGTGGTCAGTAACATACTATCGACCCGCAGTGCGTTTGACCAACCGTTTGGGTGTGCAGAACCGGTGCGATCCGCTGTCCTGAAAGTTGGTGCTATCGGCGTACTGCACGAAATGATCGGTCGCGAACAATACGAAAGTACTCACGCAGGCTTGCATTACCTACGAGTGATCGCTAGATTCGGTCGGCTACCCCTTCTAGCTTGTTCAATCTGACGCTTATCGCCTTGCAGACGAGGTTGAAAGCGTTCTCCCGAGTCGCGAGGAGACCTTGAGCTTAGTTCCACCTATAGTGAGCGCACTGCGTATCCCACGTCGGAGGGTACAAAGGATCGCGATGGAAACCTTGCAGTGCCTCTCTGCAGAAGGTAACACGATCGCGTTTTTTCGCTACGAGACGTTTACGATCTGTCCTCCCGTACACAGAGGAACTCCGTATTCCGATCGTTGACAATCTGTTGGGTTTGCTCAGGGACCGACACGCTGGCGTGCTTTTCGCCACGAGCACCGTGTTGGGGTTACTAGCCACGGATAGTACGTCATCGCTCGGCGTGGTATGAGAGGCTTTCTCTAATGAATCAGCTGGTGTGTGTGCTTGTTGTTTCATCCTACAGAGTCGGTACGCGACAGGGTCCTGACAGAAGATGCGTTCTGGGATCTGAGCCACGAGTATCACGACGGTTTAACGCTCGAGTACGACGAAAAGGGCAGAGGTCCGCGCACGGGTACGTCTTCTTGCCTGTAAAACTGACTATGTCTTTTTCGTGTCGTCCCCCTTTGGTGAGATGCCCATGGGCTGATGTTTTTTTTTCCGTTTTGCAATACACAGGCGAAGTGTACGAATCCGTCGCGCACTTGATCAAGTTGATGCGGGCGTCCGAGCGTGACGACGACGTGGGCGCCGCCGCGCGAGGAGGAGCGCAAGACGAAAAGGGAGGGGCGCAAGAGAGGGAGAGATGGCTCGTACGCGTGCCGTACGAGCTTGAAAAGGAAAACCGGCCGGGCGCGTACTGGATTGCGACGCTGGTGTGCTGTCCGGCGTTGTTGCTCTGTGGGGCGGGGCGACGCGTCTCCAGGGAACTATGGCAGGAGGGGTGATAGGCATCAGCGTGTGCGTGGCTAGTGTGTTGATTGGAAGATTCAGGGATCGATGCTATCCGGAGGAACAGCCTAAATGGATACGCTTTCGTTCAGAGTGTAGTACACTGCTACATAGTATGTAAAGCCTTTTTTTAACCTTATGGATTGTGAATTTTATAAGTAGCACCATCTTCATTTTATCCTCAGGCAAACCGCCAGATGGGGATCAATAAAGAGAGGGATTAAAGCAACCACCTTCGCTACTATGCCCAATGCTGCAATCTGGCGCACGACCGTTGGCATGGTTCAATTGACGTGGAGCACACAAGGATCCAGCAAAATGTGACGAGAGTCGTCGCATCACGATCAAAGGAGAGGCGACTATTCAGATTAGGGGGTTTGGTACGCGGCCCCACATCGACCGAGGTCACCCCGCCGATGGCTATAATACGTCGCAGTGGCGAACACCTGGTGACGGTTTTTTTTATAATGCAGCTCTGCTGGGACCCTCAGAGGAACAGTTCACTATTGGACTTTTTTTCCGAGTTTCAGCCATCACCTTGAGAGATACCGACGATGGATGAATGATGGACCAAGAAAAAAACGTACGTAGATGCCAATCGCGATGGGTCCGCTATGGAAAGGAAGGCGACAATCGACACCGTATCGGCGAACTCCCTGGTCATGCACATGGATACGAAAATCCAAACTGATCGGTAACAGAAGGGATTTTACCTCGGCACAGGGATACCTTCCATCAGGCACCAGCTTATCCACACATCCGCCGTTCAAGTTATACCTTGGTCCATAACGGCGACATACATCTTGTGAGACAGCGAGCAGATTGGTAAGTAGAGAGGCGCAAGTGGATCTGAGAGCTCACAAGCAGCCGTTACAGTTGACCGTAGGCCCGTAGTTCGCCACTAATCATGAAAAGGTGACTCGCCAGATTTTCCGCGCAGTCTCCAGTAGAAAAGCCGTGGACAAACATGGGGATATGACGACCCATTACTGCCGTTGTTTAATTGATAGGAGGTTTTCAAGACAAGGTTGATTGATCGAGTTAAGTGCCGGAGTGCCGGACACTTGCGACGAATGCAGAAAACCGAGGATATTGATATTGGCACTCGGAATAAGTAACAGGGGAGAAATGCCAACTACCGGGTGAGCATCAAACCTGCGCGGATACTCGCCTGGTGCCGAGGAAATAGTCGCTGGCCGCGTTCCGTTGGCAACGTTTTCGGGGATGTGAGAAGGACGAGGATTGGATGTAGAGACCTCATGGAGACTTTGTGTCAGTGGGGTTAGAAAGCAAGATGCGGCAGTTATAGACCGGGCCATGTGGCCACGGTATTCTCCCGCAGTTGACGACGGCCTTTACTTAAAGAGCTTTGCTGACCATCAGTGCGGTGCGCTCGTAGTTGATCATCATGTTCTGCTTGGTCACCCAAGGTCAGCAAGTCAAGAAATCAAAGCCAAGGCTGTCCATAGAAAAGAACACTAGATTGGCTATGCATTGAAATTTAAACTCACAGATATTTTCACCGCCTGGTTGGAGACCATCGTAGGAAGTAGTACCGCGTGCTCCGCTCTCGAACCTAAAAATAACCTCTTCCAGATACATATCGTTACTTACCATGTGTTGCAAATTGTCCGTCAAATTCGGACTGTCAAATAAGCGGAGATCTTGAGGGCGTCGTTTTTACGGTCATCGGAACCAGCTTTGCATAATAACACTTGCTGGCGGCCCTGAGAGCACTGGCGACAACGTGCAGGATGATCCGCTGACTCTCTTTGTTGGAGCGCCTTTGACAAGTCTCCGCACCGATCCCAAACAAAAAGTCGCGACGTTTCATAATCCGCTCCAAGATCTGATGATTCTCGTCCTACGTAAAGCCCTTTAAATACCCTCTACATGGCACCGGTGCATTTCGACCATTCTGCACCCCCGCAGCGAGATGGCCCCGAACTTCCTTAGGCTCTCTTTACTGTTGCTCTTGCCGTACATCTCTGCGCTAGGCAGTTCCAGCCCTTCTGTTAATGGCACCACACCAGCGAGTCCAACTCCCTCCACCACTCATTCACGCTCGTCTGCCACCCCTTCTCATTCCAGCTCCGCCCCGAGCCCTTCCGCCACCACATCGTCTCCAACCTCGGCTGTCCCGACTCAGAGCGGGCCATTTACTCTCCCAATTTCAACATATCCTTTCACTCCATTCCCTAAACCCACACTCCCCCCAGAACCTCCCGTCTTCCCCGAGACCGACCCACTATACCCTCCCCCCGTCAGCCCCGACCCAAATATTGTACCCGACTTCGCACCCGCATGGGCCATCGCGTATTCCAAGGCTCAAGCATTGGTTCGCATCATTTTTTCCCTCCTGCTTTCGAACCGGTCTTTTTACTATTCTCTGCCTTTCTGTCGCGTTGTAGATATCCAACTATACGATCGAGCAAAAAGTTAATATTACGACTGGCATCGGCTGGGCGAACGGTCCCTGTGTCGGAAATATTCCCCAAGTTGTTAACTTCCCTGGTCTTTGCCTTCAGGTAAGTTGGTTCGTACAGTCTAAATGCGCACTTTGTCTCAACCATGCAATAGGACTCGCCCCTTGGAGTCCGCTTCACCGACCTAGTCAGTTCGTTTCCTTCCGGTATAACTGCTGCGTCAACGTGGGTTGCTCTGGCCACCGCTCCACCGCACAGCACTTGACGTTTTCCGTTCTAGCTGGAACCGTGTGTTTATACGTGCACGTGGAGTTGCGATGGGCCAGGAATTCAAGGCCAAGGGTATCAACATTGTCCTTGGTCCCATGATGAACATGGGACGCGTTGCACAGGGTGGGCGTAACTTCGAAGGTTTCGGTGCCGACCCGTACCTTAGCGGAGAGGTCGCGTATGAAACCGTTCTTGGCTTGCAATCCTCTGGCGTCCAGGCCACTGCCAAGCACTTCATTAACAAGTAGAGTTGACTCGCGTTTTTGCATACTTGTTAATCGCTCACGCGCCTTCCACGGCAGCGAGCAAGAATGGATGCGTACTCAAGAGTCGTCCAATGTCGATGACCGAACTCAGCATGAAATCTACGCGCAACCATTCATGCGTTCTGTAATGGCCGGTGTTTCCGCAGTCATGTGTAGCTATAGTTGGTAACATTTACTTGGATGTGATCCGCGCTCTAACCTTTGCTCAAGACCTCATCAATAACACGTATGCCTGCAACAATAACAAGACCCTGAACGACATATTAAAGAGGGAGTTCGGTTTCCAGGGCTGTAAGCATCCTTTCTTTGCATGAAAGTGGAATTCATGTGCTAACACTCCGAAAGTTGTCATGTCCGATTGGTCTGCAACCGAGAACACCTTATCGGCTGTTGCTGGCCTTGACGTCTGTGCAGTTCAGTCCTCTACAAAGGATGCTTGTTAATGTTGATTTTACAGATGACTATGCCTGGCGACATCACTTTTGACTCGGGCAATTCCTACTTCGGTGGAAACTTGACCGCGTATGTCATGAATAACACGATTTCGTTAGCTCGACTCGACGACATGGCTACACGTATCGTCGCCGCATGGTACTACATGCACCAGGATCAAGACTACCCGCCGACAACTGTCGACTCTTGGAATATCAATGACCCTATCAATCTGCAAGTCAATGCTCAGAGCGATCATTACAAAATCGTCAAGGAGGTGGCGACCGGTGGCATTGTTCTTCTCAAGAACAAGGGTGCACTGCCATTGAATCAGCCCAAGAGTGTCGTATTGGTTGGGAGCGATGCGGCGCCTCCTGTCTCCGGACCCAACGAATACCCAGACCAGGGGGGTATCCCAACCGGCGTTCTTGCCATGGGCTGGGGATCTGGGTTTGTATACTTCCTTGGATCAATTCTTGAGTGCTTGCTCAGTTTAATCACAGAACGGATAGGCTCAGATATCTCGTCTCTGTGAGTCGAACGTCCTGAAGCCGGATACCTTTTCGCTCAGGCTGACCCTTTTTTGGCTGTCAGCCATACGAAGCTATTCAATATCGCGCCATCATCGACCAGACTATTATCTCATGGGACTTTGACAACTGGAATCTCAAGACCGCAGCAAGTGCCGTCATCGATCAAGAGGTTGCCATCGTTTTCGTGAATTCGGACTCTGGAGAGGTGCGAAATACGGTATGCCTCACCCTGGCATTGTTGACCCGAATACAGGGCTACATCACTGTCGACGGAAACGTTGGTGATAGGAAGAATCTGACAGCTTGGAACAACGGCGATGACCTCATCCTTGCCGTTGCGACCCACAACAACAACACGATCGTTGTTACTAATAGCGTTGGACCCCTCATTCTTGAACCTTGGGTTGAGCATCCGAATGTCACCGCTGTCGGTATTCCTTGGCCCCTATCCGTATTGTTTCTGATCTGTTGGTCCAGATTGTCTGGGCCAACCTTGGTGGAAGTGAAGCTGGCAATGCAATCGCAGATGTTTTGTACGGGGACTGGAACCCGTCTGGGCGCTTGCCATATACGATCGCTAAAAATGCCAGAGATTATCCCGCTCCACTTACCTTGGGTGGTGGAGGGACCGAGATCCTGCAAATCGACTATACTGAAGGGTATGTACCTCAACCGACCTACTCGATAATCTGCCATGGTTATCGAACCTTTCAGGCTTTTCGTTGATTATCGTTGGTTCGACGCTGTGAGTGGACACATGACAAACTGTTGACGTTCCTTACATGGTTTCCTAGAAAAACATCACTCCCCGCTATGAATTTGGTTTCGGCTTGAGTTACACAACCTTTGAATACTTTAACCTTGCGGTCATCCCCATTGCTTCCAAGGATGTTCCACAGACGGATCTCATCGACAATTGGGCTAACGGAGGCGCGACGCCCATCGCCGAGGGTTCGACCACCGCTCTGTGGTAACTTTCCTTTCGCTTCTGGCAAAAAGCGTTTTTTTCACCCCTCGCTAGGCTCCACATGCCTGCATTCCAGGTGACATTCGACGTGACCAACACGGGCTCTCGCTATGGTGGCGACGTAAGCCCAAAATGTCTTGTAACCCAAATGTCGCATGGCCCCACTGACTTTTGCACCCCGCACCTTTCCCTAGGTCCCCCAACTCTATGTACACCACCCCGCTTCGGCGATGGAGCCACCATCGGTCTTGAAGGGCTTCACGAACGTGAATCTAGAGCCCGGCGAAACGACCCAGGCATCGATCACGCTTTCACGGTATGACTTGTCGATCTGGGACGTCGTCCGTCAGGGATGGGCCAAGCCAAAAGGCACGATCGCGTTCTCGATCGGTGCGAGCAGCAGAGACTTGAGGTTGTGGGGTGCCATTCCTCTTTGAGTGGGAAAACGAACAATGGATCTGCTCGAGAACCATGGACATGGGATAGATTGATGAGCACATCAGGTTCTGTTTGGGCCTTCTCGCTTCGACAGTTAGTTTTTGAGATACCCCTGCTCTCCGGACATTGAGAGATGACATCGAGTAGCGTGGAAGAATGCAAAGACGTTTTGTCTTGGGTTTCGAATCGAAGCGCTGCATGGAACCCAGCCTTATCGTCGTCGATCCGTCCGAGTCGTAGGACGCACACGATCTGCAGAGCGGGCGTGTGTCAAAGACAAGGATTAGTAGATGCGGAAAAGAGGGGTAGTCGATGCCCTCGTTGAGCTTACCTATGACACTCTCGATATCATTGCATGGTCCCTCTACGAGCTCCTCGAACGCCTCAGAAAGGTGTGTTTCCACTTCCTCTCTCAGCCCATGTATTCTATCCTGGATTAGCCACTTATTTCGAAAAACAAACATGCTGTGCTATCGCTCATTGGCCGGTGGTCACGTATGCGACATCGTCTACAGTTTGAACGATGGAACAACACGCTCTGGCAATCCTCGAACTGAACGATCTATGGAACTGGCGCGATACGAAGCAGATCCAAGCATCGGGAAAACAAGGTGGCAAATTTCAGGTCGCCACTCCTCAATTTTTGTACTTAATCGTGGAATCGAAAAGATGTGGCGGTGAGATGCTGGATCATTTCTGGAAACAACTCGGGACCTGTGATGAAAAACTGAAGGAAAAATGGTCAGTCAAAATCTTTAATCGCTCGATCATACAGGCTCACTTTCGTTTGTCACAGTCGAATGTCTGAAGGATGAGGATTCCGTGTCGCCGCAAAAGTCTTTCGAGGTGTTGTTTCAAGGATTAGATCCCAAAAGCATCAACTTCGGGCCTGTGTTAGAAGTGGCAGCAGAGTTCTTTACTCATCTTGGTGTCGCATGCGAGTAAAACTGCCCAATCGCTTTCAGATGTATCATCAATGCGGCAGTCATGAATCCAGGAGGGCGAAAATCCGGGACAAGTACCGTCAGTGAAGTCGTCAACGAGGAGACGGACAAGCTCCTTCAGCGAGTCAACGAAGAAGGGGATTTCGGAAAACAAAACCGGGAACTCTTAAAGGCATTGGTGCGTATATATTCATCTCGGAGCCGTACCATCCTCTTTATCGCTGCACCAAGCAGTCATTTAAACGTGATGGGCATTTCTGTCTGTTGACCGGCACGGAATTTGTGCCTTTCGATGATGCTGGGATCGATCCTGCTCTCGCGCACATCGTTCCAAGTTCTGTACACGGAAAGGTTTGCATCAAACTATTGCAATCGCCACTTGTTTCCTCATAACTTTCATTTAGCCGGACACTCTGAAGTGTATAGCTATGTTTGCCGGTGCCGCCGCAAGAGATGATGTTGCGAGCCATCTGAATAGCATCGGCAATGCCATGAATATGGAGCAGAATGCTCATATTTCGTACGATAACTTGAGGTGGGGAATCGAGGCAAGAGAAGAGGGTGGAGAGGTGCGATTTGATTGATACCTCATCATCATTACTCATCCGTTGATTAGGTCAAATACTTCTTTCGAATGGTTCCCACCAATCCTAATATGCGTGCCCCAGGGTATATCGCTTTGAGGGAGGGCGATGAAATTCGGTTCGGAAAAGGACCCGAAGGCAATAAGCTCAACGATGGACCCGTACCAAGACTTTGTAACCTTCAGCCGGCTGTTGCTCGAGTTCTGAAGATGAGTGGTGCTGCTGATATAATCTTGGAGTAGAAGGACTATGCGGATGACGATGGATGTCATCGTCTCTTCGATGCCTCTGAAGAGTTCTGTGATATGCTGGATGCCAAGCTCTTTCTTTCTGGCAGAGCCGTGGTTGCATAGTTCTCCTTCGTATCAGAAAGTCAGATGGGCCTCAAGACCCGACAGATTCGTGACCCAATGTCTACTCGGGTGTCAAGACCCAGGGATTTTTCCATACAATCATCGACTTGTCCTCGATTGTTATAGATTTTTGATAATGGTACGCAACTGAAACTCAAGGAGAAGGGGTACTTGGCGAGTAGCCAATCAGAGGTCGTGCGAACTTGAAGCAACTGAGAAAGACGAAAAACATCTCTCTTCGACCAGCGCTTGACATTTAAAACGTCGCGAGAGCCTTGACTTGGTCGTATATGATTCTCACTCAGGACACGCGCGACGAGTCAGTTACAACCTGTCTCTCTTTCCTCTGTTCTTGTCGTCGCTGACATCTTGGTTTGCTGCACAAGCTACCTCAGCGACCTCGTTTTCTCTCTTCTTCACCATTGAAAATAAGCCTTGTAATCGAGGTCGAGGATCTCAAAGACGATGTGGACTGCGATTGTCACTCGACTTCCGACGACGGCGCGCGTGTTGCCCTCTCTGAACAACCTTGTCCGTGCTCGTCACCCATCCACCCGTCTTTTCTCAACTACACAACTCCGCTCTTGTGAACCCTCTGCGCGCGATCGCCGCGCCAGCTGTCGGATCATAGATGGCGAACATGTCCTCAACTCTGCCTCCGAGCTCGCTCGAAAATTATCCACCAAAGTCCTTCCTCATCTCGACCGTCCACAGGTTAAAAGGTCGTCGTCGTGGGTAGTGGTGGACTTTCCACTGGCCAGGCTGGCGAGTTCGGTTCACAAGCCATGAAGGCCCTCCGCGAAGAAGGCGTCGACGCTGTATTGATCAATCCTAATATAGCCACGTGGCAAACTCTGGCCTCGGAAGTATACTTCCTCCCGATCACTGCAGACTATGTTGCATACGTTTTAGAAAAGGAACGGCCGGATGGCATTTTGCTCACCTTCGGGGGGTCAGAACGCTTTGAATGTCAGCATCGCCCTCGACAAGATGGGCGTCCTTGACCGCCTCGGCGTCAGGGTCCTCGGAACACCCATCAAGATGCTCGAGGTTTCTGAAGACCGTGACCTCTTCGTACAAGCTCTCGAGGGTTCATACTGTCTTTGTCATGTGGCGATCTGATCCTCAAGTAATTATCGGTCGGAAATCGACATCCCCATCGCCCAGTCGACCGCTGTCTCCAGTGTCGATGCAGCCCTCGAAGCCGCAGAAAGGATTGGTTACCCTGTAATTCTTCGCTCTGCTTTCACCTTGGGTGGCCTGGGATCTGGTTTTGCCAATAACTCTATCGAGCTGCGAGATCTCTCTGCCGAGTCTCTCTTTTCCTCCTCAAGTCCTCATTGAGCATATTATGAAAAGCTGGAAAGAACTCGAGTACGAAGTCGTTCGTGACGGTGCCGACAACACCATATCATCTGTTGCAACATGGAGAACTTTGATCCCTTGGGAACCCATATGGGTGACTCGACCGTCGCCGCCACCAGTCAGACTCTGAATGACGACGAATACCACATGTTGCGAAGTGCGGCAATTAAGGTGATTCGGCATCTCGGTGTCGTCGGGCGTAATATCCAGTATGCCCTTAATCCCGAGTCCAGGGAACACTGCGTAATTGGAGTCAATGCACGGTACGTGTTGACTCGTTATCAACCGACAATGCTCATGCACCATGTCAGATTGAGTCATTCATCCGCATTGGCTTCCAAGACGACAGGATACCCCCTCGCCTATACGGCCGCAAAGCTTGCCCTGGGACACACTCTTCTCGAGTTGCCCAACGCCATCACTGCGTGCTTCGAACCATCTCTTGACTACATCGTGACCAAGATCCCCAAGTGGGATCTCGCCAAATCCAGCAACGAGGTCAACCGTGAAGTTGGTAGCACCATGAAGAGTGTTGGTGAGGTTATGGCCATTGGCGGGACGTTCGAAGAGAGCCTGCAAGAAAGCCATTCGTATGGTCCACCCCAGGTGGCGAGGGTTTGAAGTAGTCGGTGGGCTAAAAAAAATTGGAGGATGAGGCCGAGCTAGAGCGTGTCCTGAAGCGCCCCAGACATGCGCCTTTTCGTCATCGCGTACTCCATGTACAACGGCAGGTACAATGTGCAAGAGATCCACGAATTACGAAGATCGACAAGGTGTGTTCTGGGTATCACCGTCTATTCCCCGTGTTGATGGTTGATGCCTGTCCAGTGGTTCCTATACAAGATTGAAAACATCGTTAATACGTTGCGGGCCATCTCCACCCTCGGCAATCTCTCCTCTGTTCCCCCCTCCCACATATTAACTGCGAAAACGACAGGGATTCTCCGACTCGCAGATCTCATCGCTCTTCAACACCACCGAAGCCGGGGTACGTGACTTCCGTAAATCACAGGACCTACCGATTATTCCCTTTGCGGATCGACACGTTGGCAGCCGAGTATCCTGCCCACACCAACAATGCCATACAGTGTGGCACTGTACAGCGCGGTACAACAGTTGGTGATCGCTCGGCTCGATGACCAGACCATCCTAATGAGGCAAGCTAATGCATGGCTTGCCTCATGAGCATGGTCTGATCACCAGACCCGTGTTCACTCACCTAGAAACGAGAGGAATATTGCAGTGGCCCAGTGGGTAGCCAATATCATCACGCAAATGCGTATCGTGGCAGCGGCCATGGCGTATTGCGCAAAAAAAAAAAGTCGACGTCGGACCGGAAGAGTCGAGACTGGGTGGGAAACGGGCGTGGCCTTGAAAAGGGGGCAGCGAATTTCTGTGTGCGATGTGCGTTCGAGGTCGTGGGGCTTGTTCGCAGGCGGGGGGCGTGGAAGGAAGTGAAGCCGATGGCATGCGTGTGCTTCAGAACGGACGAGCTCCTGTCATCGGCGAGTTTGGCGTGACTGTCGAGACGGTCCCCATAGGTGGGTGGTCAGTCATCGATGCACCGGGGGAAAGAGAAAGCGCACCCACGACGAGGTGGGAAGTGACTCGCTTCGAACTCGAGGCGAAGATAGTAGGAGATGGGAAAACCAACACACACAAAGGGTGACGCATGGCCACCATCCGGAAAACCTCTGGACATATGAACAATACCTGGGGGCGCATGCATCCAGGATCACCAGGAAATCTGCAAGGATGCAAGCACAAGCAAACAGACACGGCAATAATGGGGTGAATGTGAGGAGAACTTGACAGGGAGTCCCTGAGCACATGTCTTTATGTATGCGAACCAGCTGGCCGGGCTGATCTGGGAAGGGCTACATGGGGGATTGAGATGTGCCTTTTAAAAACGGTCAAAGTTCGATCCCTACCTGTGGTTGTGCTTCTTTGGCCCAACCTAACAAATGTTGCTGGACCCTGGCGAGTCGTGGCCTTCTGTGACTGGTACCCGCTGAGACCTAATGGATTGTTTCAGGTCCTTCTCCGGAATGCACTTTTTGATAGGAATGCCCGTAACAGTCTGTGCCGCAAACTATTCGTTGGGGTGAGACTTATCGGTAATGTCAGATCGCTTCCGACTCTCGCAGAGGCCTGGGAATGTGTGGCAGGCAGTGCGACGCCTGCTGAGGGGACTTTCAACATTGCAAACATTTCAGCAAGAAAGAAAGGATCCGGATCCGTCAGAAGCACATAACACGGATAGATTTCAAAGCAGCACGATACACGACAAGAGTATACGACCATAACACGATAAGGAGCAATCACACAGCAAGACAGAGCGCGAAAGCAAGACATCAACGACAAGAACAGCCTAGCAGCAATGGTAAACGAAGAGCAAGGAAAGCAATTACAAAACAACCGATGCCAGTTAAGTACAAAGCAAAGCAGATATCGAAACGTATGACCACTCAGGCCCTGGTCGTCCACACAGTCTGATAGACGCTCACCAGGCCAGCGACGCGGCCCATGTCGCGGACGTATCCGTCAATCAATTCATGTATGTCCCGCTCGGGGAGATTACCTTGGTCCCTCAAAAATGGTCTAAGGCTTTCCGCGAACTCGGCCATCGTGTGGAGGTAACGACGACCCAAAGCCCTCTGGCGCGAAGACGAGTGCCATCCTCCAATGGGGATGAGGTACTCTCGGGAACGAACACCAGTGAACATCCCAGTATCTCCTATCCAGCGGGGGATGTCCCCAGTGATCTCGTGTAGTCCTACCCATTCCAAGAGCTCGTTGACAACTCTGAAGAACCGGGTAGCGCCAGGAGCATCTACGGCCGGGTTGCCAGGGTAACCGGGTGCGAGAGCAACGCGCAGACCGATTTCACCGGAGAAAAAGACGCCGCCAGGTCGTAGAACACGAGCGACTTCACGTAGCAACTCTGGGTAGTTGCTTACCTGTTTGTAGAACGATGAAAAGCAAAGGTATATCAGGAATAAATGACATACCGCCAGCGAAACATCACGTGCATGGACAAAATCCATCACGCCATTACCCCACCGAAGGGGCTGCGTGACATCAAGGATCTCGAAGTCGGCGTTAGCAGGAGGACGCCTAGTCGCGATCGGAACTGAGTGTTGACAAAGTTAGACGGTGAGAGTGAGTAACCAGTAAGGTAGGTTGAGTTGCAGAATGAAAACAACGCGTCATCTACGTACCAATGTCTACGCCAGAGAACCTGACGTGCCTAAATCGACTTGCCATATCCATCACCCTGTCAAACGAATCCATAACACTCGGATTAGACGGATTCCAGTCTAATCAAATGAAATAACTTACCATCGACCGGTTCCCGTACAGAGGTCGAGAACTCGTTTGTGCCTGCCCGGCTCATAGTCTAACGCTTCGGGGATGGGACCAACGAAGTGAGAACGCAACAGGTCACGTAGAATCTTGTGCAGTTCGTTCAGCCTCTGAAAAGGAAGACTCGATAAACAAAATGTAGGATTACAAAAAGGTGACAACACACCACTTGTTCTTTCCCGTCAACAGGCAATGGGTATGGCAAGTTACCATGAGAATGGAAGAGCCGGCCACCGTGTTCTCTAAAGTGATCCGGGAACTCGTCTGCTCCGAGCTCAGTCAGAATCGACGACGTGTCAGAGGAACCGTCGTCGTCGTCATCAGAGCTCATAGAGTCCGGCGTGCCGACGGGGGGAGGTCGATTATCATCCGTTTCGTCGTCGTCCTGCAGATTGTGGCGGTTATTCAATTCAATCGCCATACCAGCTGGGAGGGGGAAGCGAAAGCAGAACGATGGGCCTACAGGGTTTGGTGGAGGTGACAGTCCGTTGGCAAGACAAAAATTGGACGCCGCCAACTACTGAGTTTTATACCGATAGTAACTCAGCGAAACACAGTAGAAGCTGGACACGAGGTTAACACAAGCGGCCCTGTCGAATACAGCGTTGAGCTGGGAAACGTGTATATGAGTTCGTAAGATGAGATACTTGTCAAGGAAAAACAAATGAGTCTGGGGGACAGGTGATATTGTGCAAGGGTAGCGGGACAGCGGAGGTATGCTGGAGAAGGCGGATCGCTGAGTGATTGAGTTCGCATGGATCCGGTAGACTCAGAATCTAGGCCCCGCGCGAACAGTAAGAGGCAAACAAAGGAAAAGGACCAAACGATGGACGGAAGCGACGCATGGACCCGAGTGGCTAAAGGTGATAGAGAGATCTGAATCAGGGAATGCTGGCGAAAACGAACCGAAATTTTCAGAGCAAAATGGCAGTGGGAAGGTGTACAGGCTGTTACGTGATCAGTGAAACTGCCTCATAAGACCGATTTGGTTCCAGAATCCAGACTCACGATAGGCTGCCACGCATGTCTCGAGGGTTCCCACTTGGGCACGGCTAATTTACGATTGCAAACCAAGCGATCTCTGGAGGTTTGCAACCACTGAATCTCACACGCCAGCTCAGCTGGTATCACTTGAAACCCGAGTTCACGCGGTCCCGCTAAATGCAGCCGCTGTTAATTCGTGATTTATCATTTCCCCACGTAGGATTCTCAGGAACGGCCTACCATCACCTCCCAATTACCAGTCCACCCCCACTTTGGAGATGCATAGTAAGACAGCACATTGTTTTGGTCTGAGATCGGCGCACGTTCCAGCCAGAGTGGAAGTGGAACGGAGTGACCCATGTACTAGTATCTACTTGGTTCCGTTCATGTGTTCATGTGACTTAGGAATGTCACGTGACGACGGTCCCGCCGGTTTACTCATCCAGTCTTGACTAAAGCCATCGTCATCCCCCCCTAACTTACGCGTACGGCTAAGCCACAACTCGCGAATCAGACCGTCATGGATGGTGTCGACGAATTTTTCGCGGAACAGGATAGGCGAATGAGCATCCCTGACGAGGATATCGACGAATATATCCAAACGCGTCTTGCGGCGACACGGAGGAACCGGTATGTTCTTAGACTTGTCATTCTTGACCTGTCGTTTTATTCACCGGGGTGCAATCGAAGATCAGCAGTTGGGCGTGTCGGCGGTCCACTAGAAGATATCGGAGTTGCAACACATAGTCCAGTACATTCACGGAGACAGTGAGCCGTGTTGACCAAAACGAATTGTAGATTGCAACCCACGGTTAACTTTACAAACACAGACGATCTGTGGACCCCCAGGTAGTTAGTGAGAACAACCGTGCAGAAATCGCCGATGCAGGGAATGAACCAAGCTCTACGTACTCCGCCTGCTTGTCCGAGCCGTCTTCCATGTGCGTTTTCTTCCTCCTATTTGATAGCGTTTCCAGCATAACTATCGCAAAAAGCGGACCTTCGACGGCACGTTCCGCCAAGCGGAGGAAAACAATGGGAGAACATTCTATTCCTAAGCCAATGAAGTGCTCTCTCCTTGCCTGTATCTCCGAAAGCCTAGATCAAGATTTCAACACCTCGAGGGCGACGGCACGAAAAGGTGGTGCTTCTGTCAGACATTCGGAGTTTCCATCTGCCAGTCCTGTAATGACCAGGGTTTCTCGACAGGCTCATCCTGGAACAAGTGGTCGAAACGGCGTGTCTAACTCCACTGGTCTAGCCCCTGAATATGACCGGCAGCCGATAATGCCTCTTGCTCAAATTGTTCAGACAGCTGACCAGGCTATGTCGGCTACAGAAGAAGTATCCGGATTTTCCACCTGTGCGAAAACTCCCGGTTCTAAGATGGGGGTCCAGGCGCTGGAAAGACGAAAGCTCGACGCTCCACCTCTTTTTATGGCCAATAATCCTTCCGTTATGGAGCCATTCTCGTTCCCACCGGTCTCATCACGCCGCAATACTGATGTTCTCGGCTCCACCATTCTCGATGGTCACGGAAAGGATAGCACTGCATTCCTCGAGCATTCCCCATACTTGTCGCCTGCAGCTGGGATACCGAAAGTTTTATTGACTGAAAATATACATCCGGCCATCGCTGGACCTTCATCGTCTAGAATAATTAGTGATTCACATGAGGCTGGCTGCGTTGGAGGGGACTTGGTGCCCAGAACACCTGCAGGACCTAATACCGCAGCACACCTAGATTCCAGCAGTATCACGAGTCTCCGAGACACGCTGTCTGGACAGTCCCGCCATGGCAATAGGGCTTCTCACAATCCTTCCAATGGGACACAGCCTCCCACATCCATTACACTCATTCCAGAGGATCCAAAGGCACCCAATGCACTAAGTAGGGACAGGAGGTCTAGGAAATCGACCAGAAACGGGAGTAACAGTAAGCAAGTGAAGGACAAACCGAAACTCATTACCCCGCTCGAGTATGCTCAAAAATTACAATCGTGCATCGATCAACGTGTCAAAACGAACTATCTCAAAGGAAAACACATATTTTATGTTGGGGGTGACATGATGTACGCAAGCACCACAACCAAGGGGCGCATGGAATACGTGAGTCGCAGTTACAGCCTCCTTATTTGCTAGCTCTTCTCTCGCAAACTGTACATTGCGTGTCGTAATGCAGTGTGCCTTGGCGCGGCCTCCCATGCCCTCCCGGAGTCGCGACATGGATTCGTGTGTGACATCTGCGATGTTGTATTCACCATCCCTTCCGCAGATCGTGAGGCACGGCGGAACGTTGGTTCCAAGATACGACCCGGCCATCGTGACGCATATCGTGACAGATGCGAGCATTCGGCACACTCTTCAAGCATTATCGCTCAAATCTCTATCAGACATACCCAACCACATCCCCACAGTTACTTGGAACTGGGTTGTTTCTGGATATCGGCGGGCAAGCAAGAGAAAATCGGCATTATTACCGGACACGGTAGAAGGCGAGACAGAAGGCGATGATAATGATCCTTTTCAAGATTCCGAATTTATGCACGCAGCGTTTCCGCGACGGATGGATGCTGGTCGTAGCTGGAAGAACATCCGACTGGGCAAGCGGGTTGGGAAAGCCGCTTATGGTTTAGCGTCAGGCGCCGAGAGTACACATCACGACAGTGGTGACAGCAGTCACATCTCGTACGTTCCAGCACGAGTGAAGCGTTCAACACTTACTCTCTTACAGCACTTTTTCCCAGGAAAACAAACTACCTCAAACTGAGGAGCGCGCGGTTCCTCTTACCGTGTTACCACCACTCCCACTTGATCTCGAATCTATCCATGATAGCAAACTTGACGAAGGACACGCAACTTCAGAAAGAGAGAAGGCGGCGGAAAACGACGATCCCCTTGCAGAGTACTATGCTCAAGCGAGGGCCGACCGTGAAGCCCAGGTTAGTATAATCATCGATGATCCGAACTGTTTGGCTACATATTTGTCTCCAGTGGAGTCAAGACGCATCGGATTCGGATGATGGAGACAATGATGGAGACTACAAACGGAGACCAGTCCCGAAAAGGGTAAGTGGACTGCTATCCAAGAATGGAAACGGGGAATCAGAGGCTTATTGTCCTGTACTCTTTTAGGGCTTTACATGTGACCTTAGAGGATACAAGCCAACTGTGTGCGTTAACCAACACATCGTTGACAAGGCAATGTTCTCGGCACTTTGGGTATATGTTTTCTGACTATTAAGCAGTTAGAAGAACTCAGGGAACTGCACAAAGCCAAACCGTCTGAGGATGATCGCTGGCGTGCATATAGCTACGGAAAATGTGTGTATAGCGTCATGGTGCACTTTATTACTCACGATGGGTTAGGTATTCCCGCCCTACGAAATTATCCTAAACCAATTAGATCATTCAGCGAGGCGCGCTCCATTCATGGTGTCGGCGAAAAGACCGCATTGAAAGTGCGCTATTCAAAGGTATACTGGAGATTATTATTTTTACGATAAGGGATAGATCATGGAGATTATCAATACGGGAGACCTCAAGCGTATCAAGTACGAGGCTACAGAAGAGGTCGCAGCCACCCGGGTTTTCCAGGGAATTTATGGCGTTGGCAAGTACCCACCGCTTTCGTGCTAGTTGTTGACACTCAGATGCACGCAGGTCGTTATACTGCCTTTTCTTGGTTTGCAAGCGGACTCAGAACGCTGGATGACGTTCGAGTCAGGAAAGGTGGGGTGAAGCTATCGACGGCACAAGAAATCGGTTTGAGGTTCTATGACGGTGAGCAATGTCAGCTTTCGACCTCTCGTCATTAATGTATCTATACCGTAGACATGAATTCGAGGATGCCCCGCGAAGAGGCGAGGAGAATATTTGAAATGATCAAACCCTTTGGTACGACGTCCTCGGATACGTCCCCGTGTTTCCGCTCGCTGAAATGGTGATGTAGCGCTCACCATTGATAGCAAGTTGTTCATCGAGATCATGGGAAGCTATAGAAGGTGAGTATTGCAAGCTATATATGTATGAGTGGTCATTGTTCACCCTTCTCATGCAGGGGTAAGGCAGACTGCGGAGACATCGACATCTTGATTACGCGACCTACCACAGATGGCAAGACCCACCAAAGTACGCGTTATTGAAACCTCCGCAACGAATACCTTGACCAATAAGCGACTCAACAGGGGTACTACGTACTTTACTCGAGCATTTGCACGCAACTGGTATCATAACCGAGGATTTGGCTGTACCTGACGATTTTTCGGACCTCGAGTTGATATATCGCGGTCTCTGCAAGCTGCCTGAACCTGACGCAAAACGCCGGAGGATTGACTTTCTTTGTGTACCTTGGGTGAGCCGAGGTGCTGCATTGCTCTACTATACGGTAGGTATCTCTCTTCGACTCGTGCGTGCAATTCAACTTTTACACCACACACACAGGGTGACGACATTGTGAGTGTTCCTGTTTGCTGACCATGCAGCACGAAGCTTATTACGACCCAGTTTAATCGTGCGATGAGGTACAAAGCGAACAAACACGGGTTCTCGCTCAACCAGCGTGGTCTTTACGCCGGAGTCTTGCGTGACCCACATGACAGACAGAAGAAAGTCTGTGAAGGTGGGTATTTGATGGATCGACAGAGCAGCCACGTTCGCACGGGGTTTGACTTGATTTTCTTTTAGGCCATCTGGTCGCGTCGGAGACCGAGGAAGAGATCTTCAAAATCTTGGGTTCGTGTGCTCTCCTTTTTTAAGTGGCTCACGTCATGTTTGATCACTCACGTGTGTAGGCGTTCCATGGCAGGAGCCTCACGAACGCGTTAGAGGGTGAAGAAAGTACAGCATGAAGGTTTCCCAGAACCGGTAGTGTTTGTAATGACATGGTATTATATACGTAAATGCAGATTGAGCATGCATGAACCCATAATAACCTAGGAAACCAAAAAAAAAGGTATCTCTAGCAGCCGACACGCAAATCCCCACGAAAATGCAGTTGCCTCATTCTTCGCCATCGAGGCGCATCATCGATTGACGGCTTCAGGGACTTGAAGCCACACTCTCGTACGAGGGTGGGGCCTCTCCAGCTTCGCTCTCCAATCCAGACACGAGTCGCTCGTATCGCGTCAGCGGCAATGTAGGACGCGAGTGATGGGGGGTAGTCGACGAGAGCGGTGGGGTCTGCGAGCCCGTGCGCACGTGGGAGGTCGACACCGGGTACGACCGGGAGCGTTCATGGCGATGCTGACCGTGGGAACTATGACTCGGGGTGTGAGACGGGCCCGGACCGGGAGACCTGCTCCAAGCCGCTGCCTCGCGCGCACAGGTGGTGCCTGCCGGCGTGATAGGACCAGAGGGGGATCTGGGGCGTTCATGACCGCTGCGGTGCGCGTCTGCAGCGACGTGTTCGCTCTCAAAGGAGGATGAGGTCGAGCTGTGTGCAACCCGACCGTGGGGGGGGTGTGCGACTTCGTGCCCGTGCGCTTGTTCTGTAGGTCTCACGATATGCTCCCTACAGTAACATCTATCGTGGTCCTGCGAGTTGTCTTCGCTGAACCGGGAATACCTAGGTAGCGCCTGGTACTCTGGAACAGAGCGACACTGTTTTCGACACAATAGAAGGTTGCCTTAAGATCTCGCACACATATAAAGAGAAAGAAAAGCTCACAGAAAGGATGGTAATCGGGGTCTGTACTGCGATTTCATATTGTTTATTCTTCTTCCCTTCTTCACCGGTGTCTTGGTCACCAATACACTCCACTCTCATAACGAGACGCAAAGAATGTTCCGCCTTCACGTTTGAACTCTTCTGCTTCACGGTAAAGTGCAGTCCACTTTCACCATCACCGTCGGAAGAGTCACTGCAACCAGGGAGTCCGAAATCGGCTGAGAGCGTGTAGGGACCGGGCCCTGCCAGAGCAGAAGGATCTGTCGATGGGTGAAGGTATCGTAACAGGGGAGACCGATGCGGTGAGATGGGTGTTGGAAGGAGAGGAATTTGTACGAGCCCATGATTGTGGCTATGTTTGTTCTTACGCGCCTGTTCCTCTTCATCAATTGCACTCAATTCCTCTGTTGGACATTTGTCTTGCATTTCCACTACCTTGACCTGCCTTTTATCGTCGTCCCGCAAGGATTGTCCTCGTTCGCCAAAGTACCTAACGCGCTGGTCGACAAATACTTCCAATCTCCAAATCTTGATCTTTTCAATGGGGAGGAGAGTTAGGTCCAACGTAGCCGCACCGTGTACTGCTTCGGCTCTTACTTCCGCTGGTAAGGATTCGGCGTTTGCACGAACTCTTTCGTTTGCAGCTGCTTCTAAACGACGCTCAGAACCAAGAAGGAGCAAGCGTGAACTCAGACCCAAAGAATAAGCGAGTTTTCCCTGCCACTGTTGTTGGACGAATAATGCCCCTGGATCCCCTGCGCCTTCCCCAACCCCGATAGCTGGCGCCGCGACAACTAGCAGCGGAATATGGCAAGAGAACTTGGACGTGAACGCGCCAGGCCGGTGGGCGACACCCTTGATAGCGTAGCTGAGTGATGCATTTGGAAGGGAAAAAGTTGGCGGAAGACGAGACGGAAGCAGGAAAGAGATCGGAAAACTGTAGGTACCTGCCATTTATTTAGATTCCCGCCAATTTCCGAGGTAACGACTTGCCTGACTTGAATTCCCTCCAATTTTCTCCATGTTCCTTTGACTTATGTTCGTTGTCTTTCTCATTGTCGTGGTCACGTTCCAGCCCGAGGATGCGACCCAAACCAAGCAGATGGTGCTCCCGATGTTCCATGTGACCACCTGAGGGTGTTGTATCTGGTGCCAAGCGGCCACCGTTTCCGGGACTAGCGACGCCTCCACCTGTTTCTAGAATGCTAGAATTGTTTTGCTCTCCAGGTACGATCCTGATTCTTGGGCGCCCACGCTCCCTCTCTTCCCATCTGGCAGCGCTTCGGGATCTAGATGGAGTTCTGGAGGTAATCTCCCTAACAGCATCTAGAACGGAAGTGAGGGAAAGACGTAAGCGGGAATTACTAGCTGTTGTATAGCCATGGCTGCTTCCCCGGGAGCGAGATCGAGTTCCTTGGGTACTTTCGGGGGAGTGTGCACGAAAAGGGGGGTGTGGCGAAGGGCCACGGAGAGGCAGAACATGCGAATGTTCCTCTGCTGAGCTGTGTAACGAAATACCACCTTCCAAGGATGGGCTCGCATGCAGGAAGTCATCGCCTACTCGATGAGAAGAGTCATTGGAGATGCTGGACGCGTTGGAATGCACCATGGGATCGGGAGGGGAAAACGTGATGTGCGAGCGGGAGGATGAAGGAGCTGCGGTTGAGAAACGTTTAAGAGCAAGTTGTTAAGGATTTTTAAACTGAACAGAGTTGCTCACAGGAAACGTCTCCATTGTGGTGGCCCTCTAAATTGCCCCTCAGACTTTGCCTCAGCCCTTCCAGCGTTTGAGAGGGATGCTCGGCAGGGACGTCAGGCCTTGACTGAATCGAAGACTGCGCCACAGTATATGGTGGAGATGGACCAAGATCAAGAGGGGTATCTGTTAGAGTTACGAATGTGTGAGCATACATAATCGCAGTCTAGTGGCGAGTACAACGATGGATTCACGTCGGGTGGGAGGAGATACGTACTGGCTGTGTTTCGGCGCTCGGGACGCCCTCGAGGTAGTGAAGGTGGACGAAATGAAGTCGTGGCTGCACGCTCGTCCTCGTTGAAATTCGCGTGCGATAATCCGGGACCTACAGAGATGGAGTGTCTTACACGGGAGGCTTTGTCCGCATGAAAGACGGTCACAGTCGAGGAATAGATTTTTTGCTTCTCCGGAACATCTATAAGACGTGAGCCGATTGCTAGTGTCGGTAGAGCAAGGAGAGAAGAAGCAAGTCTTGACTGTCAATCGCATCATGTGAGACAGATCTACGTTGAAACGAACCTTCTGGGTAGTTGACCGTCAACGTGCCGGACAACTCCACTTCGATGCTGGAGATCGCGATTGGCTTGACAACATCGAGTGTGAGTATGCCTCTAACGAGGGTAGGCGGATCGTTTGGGTCTGATCGGACTCGTCCTGACGGATCCAAAGTGCGCAGGAAAACGACGGGTTCGGCGAGGGAAATGTGGAGCTGCTTTTGCGGGTCGGGCATAGCAGAATGTGAGCAACGATCACAAGGAAGCAGAGCCGCAGTTACTTCTGGGTAATTTTAGCTCGCACGGCGCCGTGACTCAGCCTGTCATGATTATGAGTCCAATTGTCATGACGGCCACGGGGTGCGTAATGCGTTGCCTTGGCCCAGATTTGCGTTGACAACTCCCCCGCTGATATCTCCTTCTTGCCCCACTTTGTTGTCCCGGGCATCAACGCGACAGGAGCCCACCCGCTCAGGAATTGTCCGTTCTGTCTCATGGCGACCGTTGCAACCCAAAGCCAGTATTGGATAAAAGGCTCAAATGTTGTCGCACCACTTCCCCACTTTCTTCCCTGCTCTTCCTGTTCTCCCCCGGCGGGCTACAAGGTAACGCGCAACTTTGGACGTTAGTAAATCGTCAACTGACATCCATGCAGTCAGGTCCGAGACCTCGTTCTTGCGTGCCAGGCACTCTCTTGTTAGCACCCATCTTCCCTTCAACCCAGTCTTGCTTCCCGCGGGATGCGGCATTCTTCCCTTCTTTCTCTTTCTTTGACTTTGCTGTCGTGGGCTGCTGTCGGTCGTTCGCAGAATTGTCAGTTGCAGGTACCTGCCAATCCACTCACTGCCCAAGGACTTGCCACACCTTACGTTTTGACTGGATGCAACGTGAGTATGCCCTGCTCATTAATACTCGCTGGTTAATCCAATCCATCCATGTCAGCAACTGGACTTTGCCAACCAAGGCGCCTTTGTTGAGGCTGCAATCATTGATCCTGCGACAGGCAACATACAAATCTACAGTCCCCTCGTCATCAATGCCGGAATGACACCCGTTGGGAATGGCACTGGTATTATTTCAACTACCGGTATAACCGCATCCACCAGCATGCCTGCATCGACAGCTAGTACGAATGGTGATGCAACCCCCACGCATCCGATGGGTCGCCCTGATACCGCTTCCTCAACCACACCATCTGGACAACCAATCACTACTATGGCTGCACGTCAGGCTGCGGCTGCTGGCCTTTATATCCCCCCAATTGCACCTACGTTGCCCAATAACGCAGTAGTCGGCATCTGGTTCGGTAGCAATGCTGTTTCGCTTACGTTGACCGGTGATACCATGGGTTGTGTCAATGGGCTAGGAAATTCAGTATTCGGCCAGGTATGACAATGATTTGATGATGATTTTTTATGAATTATTGGCTGCAGTTCGCACACTGTAACGGGCCAGTTTGGTTTGACGCGGCAAAAGCTGCTGTATCGCAAGGTCTTATCAAGCTTCCAGCACCCGGAACCGGGACAGGTGGCCAAACTTGCCCTACCACTCATGACTTCCGCGTTGTCGACCAGGCAAGCAGCTCCGTTTCTCCAAAGCAATCATTTGCTTAGCTGCCAATTTTAGGATCAATCAGACAATCTAGTTACAACATATCTTCTCATCGGCAATAACACCCTCGCGCAGAATACTCCTGCCAACAACAAAGCCAACCCCAATTCAGAGGTGTTGTCGAACCGTGAGCTAAAATATACGAGTCGGCATGGAAAGCGCGAATGACGCATGATTAATTCCAGCTTCTGATAATGCGCTCGTTACCCAGTTCATCGACCCTGCCCTTGGGTGCACTCCTTACCAAAATCCTTGCCCAACCTGCCCGACTGGCCAGGGTTCGGCACTGGCTACAGACGTTTGTGATGTCTTCCCACTGTGCGACCTATATTCTAATGTTTTGGCATACAGGAGCTCGTAGCCAACTTCTTCCCTCCTGCTGGTGGACCCGCGTTGGTGCCACTAAATGACCCGATGGTGCTTGTCAATGGGCAACAGTCGCTTCCGAAAGTAAACCTTTACCGTGCTGGCACTGGACAACCACAGGCAGACAACAGAAATGCGTCAGGTCTGACCTACTGGTATGTATACATCCACCATTGAGCCACCCGTTCACATAATCAATGGTCCCTTGCAGTCAACAAATCACTCAATCGGGTATTTTCATCAACAACAACCAGCAGTTGTTCATGAATGCTGGTTCGCCCGCTGCAAACATGGCAAATAACTTGTTCACTTTCCTTGCTATGAGGTTTTCCGCGTCCTTTGGGCCTGCTCCTGGTACGTACCCGCCCTCGGTGTATGTTTTCTCGCTCTCTGATCCAAAGAGTAGGTCTTGGATGCACCGGGCTGTTAAATGTTGCAAATCCGGTTACCCTCACCATGGACGGAAATGGTGTCGTTACAGCTGCGACTATCAACACTCAATTATTGCAGCAAATCCTTAGCGGGGTACGCTCCTTCGCGGTATTATTCGTTTAGATTGGCTGACTTATATATCCTCAGGGGACGGGTAATGCTACGACGTCGTCTGCGTCCGCTTCTGCACCTGTATCGACAGCTGCGTCTTCCATTTCCGCAGGCACGACCACCGCTTCTGGTTCGACCACCGCAGGTCCAACTGGCGTGTTTTTGCATCTAACATCGGACGCGAATTCCACTCCGTTGGCAACGCCGACTAGCACTGCAGGGAATAACACGAACAACACAGCTGCTCCGTCTGCTTCTGCCGGGTCGGCTACGCCGGCTCCGACCGCGAGCTCAATTCCTACTTGTAAGGGTGCGGCTACCGTCACGGTTACCGTTTGGGCGACGGCTTGCCCCACCCAAGTACGCTCTATATTCATCCACTCTCATGACTCATGTTTCTTACTTTAGCGTAGGCTTCATCTGCCGCACCAGCTTCGCCCACTGCAACTAACGACGAGGGGGATGGTGGATGTGATGGCGGATGGAACGATGGAAGGAATCACTGGAGGTAATTATATATATATCTTGCGAACCCGGATGGTGACCCGCTCTAGGTCGAGACCATTTATCGCTGATCGCATGCGTCGGAAGAGCCGCATTGCATCGTTCCATTGATGTCGGCTCGCATAGCTTGATATCATGACGTTTGAAACCCACCCAGGCCTGGTCTCGTGACGGATTTGCATCCTCAATGTCCCTTTGTTCAGTTTGCTTTTTCTTTCGTGTCTGAACCCCAACGCATATCTGAGACATGCGTACGCCATTTCTTTACTTGCTGTTTTTTTTTTCGTAAATGTGATAACATGAACCAATCTTTCCTATACTACGGGAAACGTACGTTCGTTCTACTCTACTGGAGGGAAGCTCTTAGAAACGCTAGGGGAGCCCCTGCGGTCTGTATATCAAGGGGGGACGGTAGATCAGTAATTTATGTACTTAGTAGCATCGCAGCTGTGCGCAAATTACGTCGGACATCATGCTAGAGTGGGACCCATCGGCTACTCCCGAGAACTGTAAAGTTTCAGGATGCCGACATCGGCACCAAACTTTGATCGAACGCCACCCCACTCGCCATATCGCCGTAGCAAGTCCCCCTCGCATCACCGCGTAGAATATGGCAAAAGAAAAGGGTGGGTCTACCCGCGATCCATCTAGCGCGTATCTTCGACTCATCGACTCGCACGCACAGTCGGCATCACCGGAAAGAAGTACCGCCTTACGCTCGGTCTCCCCGTCGGCGCCGTCCTGAACTGTGCCGACAACAGTGGCGCCAAGTCACTCTTCCTGATTGAACCGTATGGTTTCGGTGCACACCTCAACAGATTACCAGACGCTGGCGTGGGTGACATGGTTGTCGCGTCCGTGAAGAAGGGAAAGCCGGAGCTGAGAAAGAAGAGTGAGCGGCCTGTCCTTGTCATTGCCGAAGGGGTGATTTTGGCGGTCCGGAACCGCTCCATTCTGTGGCTTTTCTATTCTTTTTTACTCTCTCATTTTATGCGTACGAGGTACTCACGCGCGATCGCCATTATAGCCTTGCCCGTCGTCGTCGTCCGCCAACGCAAGGCTTGGCGGCGAAAAGACGGTGTTTTCCTCTACTTCGAGGTTCGTGCTTTCTTCGCGAGTCGTCTTATGCCGTGTGTGTTTTTCCCAACTCGGACTGCTGCCAGGACAACGCCGGCGTTATCGTCAACAACAAGGGTGACATGAAGGGCTCCGTCATCGTCGGCCCTGTAGCAAAAGAATGCGTACGCATTTCGCTGATCTGTTCATGTCGTCCAAACTTCTTATTCACCTCGGCAGGCTGATCTCTGGCCTCGTATCGCAGCAAAAGCTGGAACGGTTGTATGATCATGGCCGAAATGATTTTTGTGGTCACACCCGTATCGCATTCACACAGCACTTTTTTCTCTCTTCCCGCTATCACCATGTTTTACATAGCTACCCATGTTATGCTATGATCATGACCACGACTTTTGGAGCCTTCAAAGTGACCAAGGTTCTCGCTCCTGTCGAGCGGGTGGCAGGTAGTACCGACAACTAACCCATCATAGTCCTCATCCATCTACTCTCCTCACACGCCCCTGGGGCCCCTGAAAATCCCATATTTTGATCGACGGATCGCGCACAGATGGCTGAGGGCGTCCCTTCAATCTGCTGACCACACCAACACTTTCGTTCGATCCGTCGCTCGATTCAGAGTCCGAGTCGGACTCCCCTGGCGCAGTCGCGGTAGGGTCTACATCGTCGAAATGACGTGAACCCGAAACCGAGAGTAGAAATGGTTCCAGCGGATGAAACGCGACGGCTCCTATGGCGTCTGCGCGGGGAGACCCAAGTATTGACCAGCCAATGACGACCGTACCGCGTCCAACCGTTAGCACGTAAGGCGCACGAGAGAAAGGCCCGTCGACTTACCATCATGTGCGTCATACAGCAATGCGGGCGCGTTCTGCCTTGTTCCTTCTGCGACCTCGGCTCCGCCTGCCCTTGATTCGCCGCTCTCCATCTCTAGATCATACATCGCGATCTCTCCCGTCTGCAATAGGCAGGAAAATGAGTCCAAGTAGGTTCATCCCGCGGAAGAGGGGGGTCCATGCATCGGGCGAACAACATACCTGGTCCCCAGTCGCCAGCCATTTTCCAGTCCCTTCCACGTCAAATCGTCGCCTTTGATTCGTCAGATGATGGCTACCAGATCCGTTTGACACGGCCTCTTTCGAGAAGCAGTATAACGGCACGCTTGGGTCCCCCCGAAGGTCCCAGCCCCAGAGCCTTTCGCTCCGCCTGAAAGCGGCGTACAGAACGTGAGGTCGCATCGGATTGAACATCAACTGGGATTTGAACGAACGGTGTGAGCATCGGGGAAGGGAAGGGGCGGAATGTAAAAGGTTATATTCAGGCGTCGACGTGAGCGGGGGAAACAGATGAAAAGGATTGGAAACACCACGCACCTGGGTCACCCCTCCCTTTTCCCAATCCGCCACGCCTCCTATCGACAAGACAGGTTCGAGGGCAGATTCATTGAACAAGACGATATTGTCGGACACGCGTGAAGCTGGGGTGAGACTCCCAGCTGCGTAATATTCTGGAGAATAAGAAAAAGCGAGCGTAGAAATGATACCTTTTTTTTTCCATGACGCACGCGCGCGAGGTGTGGATGCACGCAGCAGGGGGCGCAACGAAATGCGCGTCAAGCACAAAAACACGGTCCATGGGATCGACTCACCTTTCAATCCGTCCTTACTCTTCTTGGACGGTGTCGTGGGCAGTCGCCCGCCTTCGCCCGGTCTCTGCACGTCGAAGATTTCGATCGCGTCTTCGAAACCGCAGTACAACCTAATGAAAGTCGGACAGCATTCTTGGTACACAAAGAACGAATGGGATTTGTACGGGGAAGAGAGGGGGGCGCGTGCTTCACACTGAACGACGAGAATAACGAACGTGGTCACGTACTTGTCGGCAGTAAGATTGAACGCCAAGCTATGAGGCGCGACGCGTCGCTCGCGGTGATCGACGATGGGATACGACGCGCGGAGCTGAAATCGAAAGGGAGACGCGAAGTTTGGGGACCATCCTTAGATATCAGGTCGAGTTGCTCGAACCACGCACCCTACCGTCTATCCCGTCCAACAACTTGACGGGACAGTCCCTGACGGAAGCGACGAAGCAGAACGCCGATGGGTTGTGTCGCGATGCACCTGGGTACCACGTAAAGTCGACGATCGGGGCGGATTGCGGGAACGTTGTGGTGTGTTCCAAGGATGGAGCCGGGGGCGAAGCTGCGAGGGAGCGGACATATGAGACGGAGAGCGGAGAACTGTTAATCGTCGAGTCGACTCATCGTCTCGACGACACCTACGACATTGACTTGCGTCACCACGACGTTGTCCATCAGCCTGATAATCCTAGACCGGATAGCCTAAAGAAAAAAGGGTACGCACGCTGCGAACGTTTGGAACGACCTATTCTCGCACTGGACCATCAGGCTGGAGCCATCTCCACACCTTCGCCATACGGGCCAGTTGTACAGGTTGATAGTGTCATCGTTCGCGACTTTGGGGACTTACCACTTCGCGGTCCGAGGGAAGTTATCCGGGAAATTCGGGTCATCCTCGAGCGTCGTACGTGACAGCAACGAAGAGGTCGACGCGCTGATGACATGGTACTGCGGGGGACACCACGTCGGATGTTCGGTTGGTTGACTTGTAGGGGATGTGTCCATCTCCAGGTCAGGGCGAGATCAGTCAACGGTTCGAACGATTCAGTTTGTCAATTATCTGTGTACTACTACCGCTTACAGTAAATGTACGCTTGGAAAGACCATCAACGCGGCCGTCACTTGCCAATGACAACGTATTTCTCTACGCGGTCCTTGGCGACGACACAACTATCAGAGAACGCAGCTGTGCACACTTTGTGCCAGCTACCATCCTCGTTGGGCGTCACCACGATCCCGTAATGGAATAACTCACCCTCCTTGGATCTGCAAAGGAGTACGGTGACCTGCTGACCAAACAAACCCGGGTCTCCGAGCCTGTTGGGTGGGATACCGTCGGATTTGGTCTTAGCAGGCGGGTTCTGAAGGATAGACAAGAACTCCTTTCCACCGATACCGCTGTGGATGGCCTGCTCCAGCAATGGCTTGAGCAAGTCCCAGTTTGCTGCTAGACTTCTCTCAGCCCTCCCGACGGCATGTGTGTAATCCGCAGACTGCTCCACGTTGGAAAAGTCGTCCGTGAGCTGGGCAAACGTGGAGAAAGAAGTGATGGAAGACCATGCCTGAACGTGAGTGTCGGCTATGTCTTTGTGGGTGTTCTCCGGTTTCGTGATGACCACGTCCCAGAGTAGCGCATTATAGACAATGGTAGTGGCGAGTGGCGGATTGCCGCTGACAACGACGCATGCATTCGTCTCCGGGTAATAAGTATCTGTCTCGTAGGACGGATGCTCCGTCGGCGACCCGTCGAGCCTGACCATTCCGGACCAATGATAGGTATCATGGACGTTGTCCGGAGGAGGAAGCGTGTTGAACGTGAGGGTGTCGAGGACGTCATTTGACGACATCAATTTCATGAGATTCAACACCGTTTGCGCGAGGCTTGGTTTGTAATCAACCTCCAATTTCTTGAGTGGTTCGGGAAGGATGCCAAGCATGCCATAGACCTTGTCATTGATGTAACTGAGGCAACAGCCACGCTTACTGGTCTGCATTAGGCAGCGTTGTGTATTGGACTTTGATGAGGGCGAGAGGGCATTGAGTACATCCTGGGTCGAGACGTGGGCCTCGTTGGGATGAGAGGGAGGTGATGGGTGGGGGGAAGTCAGGTATGGGGACATCATCAAAATGAAGAGATAGACTCTGTCCTGTGTCAAAACGTGGTCTCCTGAGACGAAAAAGAGCTGCTTGGGAAGCTGGAGCTCCTGAAAAGTCCACACACTCTCGAACCAATTGCATACCCAGGCTTTCCGGCCCCCGTCGTAGGTTGAAGCGATCTCCGCAAATGCGTCCTCGGGCGTTTGCTTCCCGAAAGCTACAGAGCCAGCGCTCATACCGTATATAGTCCCCATGAACGGAATTTGTTCGCTTCTTTCACGCCTCTGTTCTTCCCCGTCATTTTGGTCAATGCATGCTGCATCAATCCATACGTATCTCGCGCCATGTTGTTCAACGATGCTACGAGTCTTCTTGAGCATAAGGTTGAAACGATGAACGCTCGAGAACGAATTCGACTTCCAAGAGACTCCGGAGAGGGGAATCTGGGTATCCTTATCTCCCCGGTCCCAGATGTGCGAGATCGTCCAAACTTTTTCCCATGGTAAGCCAGCCACTCGATGCCAGTCCACTGATTCTGTTTCCAAGTCGATTAAGCGGATCTTCTCAGGCGACGTCATCTATGGCTAGTTTCGAGTAATTTGGTTTTGGTGACTTGAGTGAATAGACGACTCGGGACGAACACTCGATGATGATGATGATACGCACCTGTTGCAATAGGGAGGGATGGGAAGCAGGTAGAAGAACAGTGGGTGATCGAGAAGAGATGATGGTGATAAGAGGCAGCAATGCGCGAGCAAAGTAAAGAGGTGAAGTGGATGAGGACACAGCAATTCGAAAACGGAGATGATTAGGGTTCGAGATGCTAGCCTGAGAGTGGTATATAAAGCGTGCGGTAAGGTGGGAATCGAGAATACGACTCCCCGTTTGGTTGGTATTGCTGTTTGGATGGGAGGGGATGCAGACCCGGCGAAACTTGCTTGACAGACGGATTCGGCACATGCTGTGGCGCGTCCACTTTGGCTGGGAGTGAATGGGAAGGGTCCTGTGGGCGGCGAAGACGCTCTGCACGACGGACGGGACGGAAGCCAGCCACTTGGCCGGAGAGACTTTATATGCATCTCGAAAATCAGCCTGATACATGTTTACATGCGTACACACCGAACGAGACAGACATACCGAATGATGGCGAGTTTTGGCCGTAACGTGGCCCGGAATGGATTTGAGCGCTGACGGTGGCAAGTTCTATGGCAGTGGGCGGGTGTGGGTGCCGCTATCTTCGTCCTTACGTAACCCATTGGCAGCTGGGCACATATATTAATATTTAATCGAAGAAAATCGTACCTGGAAATGCCTGGGAATCCGGCAGCACCCACGTCGGCGTGTGTCCTGATGGGCCGACTCTTCTTTCTCTTGTACTTCCTCGTTCCCCCGTTTGATCCCCCCAATGAGCTTGTTCAATCCCCGCATCCTGGACGCTAGCATTCGCGATGTGACTGCCAACTTGAGCGACACTCAAAAAGCCGACGTACTATTGCAAGCCCTACAACATTTGCCTATCCAAGGGTACGTCCACGGAAAATGGTCTGACCCCAAGATATTTCCTCACGCATTGACCAAGCTGTCGTACGATCATGGAAAATGCCGTTCAATCACTCTTGCAGGTGCCCAGCTTGCCCTCTGCCAACGTCGCTCGTGCGCTCTTGCTCCGCGCCAAGGGGAGGCTCGCCGCGGGTTACCGTACCTCCGCCCAACAGGGCAAGTGCTCAAGTACATACATCCCACGACGACATCTAAACGCACCGACAGACCTTCACTCCGTGTTAACCGCGGATCCTGAAAACCAGGACGTCAAGGCAATGATCCAATCACAACATCTCCGCCCCGAGATGGTAGGCACAGTGGTCGACAGAGTGAACATGCGTTCATCGCCAGCGTAGCTTCTCAGAGAGCCTGATTGTCCACCTCACTTCTCGGCCGAGGTGTGGCGAGATATCGCTCTCTTTCTCCCTAAACGTGACCTCAAGTCGTTGCTACTCGTCCCCAACGTCCTTTCGCGTATCGCCAGTCAATTACTCTTTCGTGAGATCGACCTCCATCTCACCGCTGCTGTAGAATCTGGTAGCGCAGATGGGCGTTCGCTACCGTGGCAAGCGGAATGTCAGAATAAAGACTCGGATGTGTGGCACTATCAGCGAAGCGCCGATATCCTCACGCGGATATTGGTCGACTCACATTTCGCTGCTCAAGTCAAAAGCTTAAAGGTTTTTGCCATTTCTTACGACGCCAAGCAACCTCTGGCATTCCAAGTCGGTACGGCCGTCTCTCTGCTGCATGCTTGACGTGATTGAATCGCACCCTCAGGTATGCTCATGAACGCGCTTCCAAAGTTGTTAAACCTTCGCAAGATACATTGCTCTGGCAACAAAGAGCTAATCTCGCGCATGTTGCAAACAGTGCATATGCATAATCCACGACTGCAGCGACTATCTCTCGTGTATGGTCCTCCATTGATCTACTTATCCTGTTTGATTGAACCACATTCCAGGGTAGCAGACCATGATGTTGACATTGAATTGCCTGTCTTTAAGCACCTCACGCACTTTGCGATCAGTTCGGACGGTGGAAATAGTTCATCTGTGTGCACATTCTTGACTCGAAGCCGCGACATCCTTCGTTCCTTGTCTATCAACAATCCTCGCTGGCGTTTTCCGACAGAAGCCATTTCAGTTCGCCACCTCACACAAATCGAATTCAATGGTTGTTTCTCAACGGATACACAAGCGTTCTCGGAGATACTCGCCAATGGCCACCAAGTCGAGTCACTGATGCTCTCAGGAACGCTTGAATCCACTCCCTCGTCATTATTCCGACAATATCGCGCTGCCCTCCCGTTCCTTCGCCATTTCTCGCTTACAATTACTAGTCTCAGTCGACATGTTACAGACCGCGAGCTCTGCCCCGCCATCTCCGAGTTCCTCCGCGAACGAACGCAATTACGAACGTATCATCTCCTCGTGCCACCAACAGACACTCGTCGCATCGGATTCGACGCCTCGGCGTGGGGAGTGTTGCCCGCTCTGACCAAGTTAAGTAGCTTGTCCATCACATTTCCGAGGGACTTGTCGCCTGCGCTCGCAGGGTGGTTGATCCCGCGGACGGTACGCGCGTTGACGCTCGATCTGTCGCCCGCGGTGACGGAAGACTTGATGGTATTCATGAACGTACGCCCCGTGCGGTCTTTCTTTCCCGTCGTTTTGGTTCTGATACATGTGTAGCAACTCCGCATGGGGATGCCACCCCTGTTGCGCTACGTCGGTATCACGAACATGCGGATCCGGTCTGCGCTGAGCGTTGTCGAACACGGGTTCCCCAACGTGCGGGTGGTGCGGATCGATGGGAACGTTTGGACGGTGACGAGATCCGGGGAAGACGGTTCGCTGGAGGTGGAACAGTGGCCGTATCGAAGGGCCAAGTATCATGCGGCGGAGTGGCTCGAGTCGCTAGAATGCGCGGATGCGATCTGGAGGGGAGTGGATGGGCCGTGCATGTGAGGGGTGTCTATCTTGTCGTTTTAAATTTGTATCATATATAGTACGACGGGCGAGCCATGCGTTTGGTCACGTGGTATTGACAGTGTGGGACTACGAGACGGCGCCAGCAAATTCATCGATCAGCCTCGTCTTCTTGATGGACGCCAACTCGAACTTTGGCTCCGTTCCAACCGCGTATCCGTACGAGCGCGACCGCTCCTTTAGCGACAGAGACAGACTGTATGTACTGCGACTCTCCCCATCACCCTCCCGGTCCCCCAACACATCCGGTCCTTCCCACCCCCCCTCTTCTCATATCCTATCTGATAATACTCACATTCAACCACCACAGAGAGTATGAACTCACCATCAGACAAGAGCCAAAACAGGCCCGCATGTGCGGCGTCGGTGGTAAATTTCCCTCTCTTCCACGTCCATCCCTCTCACCTCCGCTCCCAGCTGACCGTCGTCCCATTGATCCCCCTCCCATTATACAGCTCTGTGTCATCGACCCTCACACCCGCATACCCCCCTCTCCTGCGAATCCAGACGCTGAAGACGCCGATCCAAACTATGCTCACAGCTTCCTCCAGAATCCCTACTACTTCATGTTCGCCAGTCTCGCTAAACCGGACGACGACACCGAACTACATTGGCTCAAGGTCCGTATCTTCACATCCCTCATCGCATCCTGCTCTTTTTTTCATCCCATCTACAGGACGGTAAAACACGATGCACTACAGGCTCGGTCGTCTCATCCCTATACCACCTCAAAGATACCGAAAATCGCAACGAAGACGCGGGCTTTTTCGTATTTCCGGATCTAAGCGTGCGCACTGAAGGCAGTTACCGTCTTAAACTCAGTCTCTTTGAAGTCGTTGGGTAAGTCTCTCTCTTTCGCGCTCATCCTTTCCTCATCTACTCCCGCAGCAACACCGTTCGTCACTGCAAGTCCATTTACTCGGCTTCGTTCTACGTCTACACTGCAAAAAAGTTTCCGGGCATGGAAGGTTCGTTCCCTCTACTCTTCCCCAGTGACATTGTCTTTCCTGAACTCGCTCTCCTTTGTCCTCGTTTTGCCCTTTCATTTATCTCGGATCATTACTTTATTTTGTCTCCGACGCAAACCTTCTCCCACACAACCGCCGACAACCAACCACGTGTTTTTTAAACAAACGAACGAAATAAAGAGTCAACTCCACTCTCTTGCTCCCTCGCTGACCAAGGCATCAAAATCCGTATCCGCAAAGATATCCGTGTTCGTAAACGCCCCATAGCAGCGCTTGCCCCACCCACAGATAACGGTCCACCCAACCCCGGCGAGTCCCGCAAACTCGATCAAGACCTGGCCGAGGACAACGCACATGCCCATCAACAAACACCATTATCGTCACAGCCCGCCTCTGGCAATACTTCCAGTTCCGCCATCGCTAAGCGTGCACGCCATGGCACGTTGACGGGTCCACTACACCTCGTCTCAGGGCCAGCTTCAGTGGCGAGCAGCGATGGCATCTCCGCGCATACGCCAGTGTCGGCGAATAACAACCCGGGGTCGTCAATTGCCTTGGCAGGGTTACCTGCGTGGCCGACATCCTCGACGTTGGATCCCATGTTGGGTGTCGCGAGTGCCACCCCAGGTGGGATCGAGCTATCCGCAACCAGCACCGCGCTTCCGCATACCCACGCTCATACACATACACATGCGCACCAGGCGATGGGTGGGGGGGTCGGTGTGGGTGTAGGCAGCCAGCTACTGTCTGCCAGCGGAGAACCATCCAGTGCGGGTTCGGGATCCAGTGCAGGCGCAGTGGCACGAAGGGCGGGTCCGCAGGCGCTGTCGTCCTCGGGGTCGTCTTATCCATCCTCCCCTTCGAGCGTGGGTGGGATGTATGACCGTCTCAGTTATGATTATGAACCAGCAAGTCTCCGGGGGACCACTGCATCGTACGATCCACAACGTGGCAGTGGCGCGGGATACGACAGTGCCAATGGGCCAAGTGGGAACGGAAGAGCAGCTTACGATGTTAGTGGCGCAAGGAGTGGATACGAGAGTGGACCGGGAGGTGGGAGGACGGGTTTCGAGCATGCTCCTCAGCATCATCCACGTGGGTCGTACGATCCTCGAGCGGCATATGATTCCTCCCAGGCACATTCCCGAGCCCCGTACAATGCTCATCCGCACGCCCAGAGTCAGACTCATGCCGAGATGCATGGGCACCCTTCCCGTGCGTCGTTTAACGCGCCGTACGAGGATGCACAGGCGTACCAAGATGGACAACATCATCATCATCACGGTGGGTATGCGCACTCACAGCAGACCTCGGCAAGTTATGCGCATGTGTCGCCGACTGGGTCGCACCCCCAGCATCCCTCGGCATCTCATCATCCACAGCAAGGACAATACCCCTCTCCGACTCGTTCTCAATATCCTACATCGGCGTACCCGGGATCATATCCACGTTACGATGTCGGTGCAAATGCGCCCCCCCACGTAAATTCCAATGCCAGCGCCAACGGACCTGCAGCGGGCGGGAATGGCGGCTATTATGATAACCTCCCACCGTCCTCTTCGCCACATCCACACTCGCACGCGTACTATGCGAGTGGGACGTCGGGTCAAACCCAAACCCAGCCCCCGCCTCCACCCTTGACACACGCCGCGTCGTATGCGTCCTCGGGAAGTGGAGGATCGCCCTACGAGTATGGTGGACAGGGCCAGGGCCATGGGTCTTCATCGGGTGAGTATTATTCCCAAGGTCACGGTCACGGTCACAGTCATCCCGGGCGGGTGGTGTCACCGACACCGAACTTACCCACGTCTGCGGTTCGCTACGCTGGGTCTTCGTACGCGAGCGGTGCACCCTCGGTGGCGTCTGGATGGGGACCCAATGGGGGTGGACATGCACACGGGCTTGGGCAACAAGAGATGATCCATCTCGCGCCGTTGAGACATGCGCCGGGGGGTGGAGGAGCGAGCACGGGTTCGTCGTCGTCGCCTTCCTCGCCTGCGTTGCCCTCTGCGTCTGTCGGTGGGGGGTACTCCATGATGCAGCTCTCACGGACACCCTTTGAGCACGATGGACGTGGCGTTGGGGTTGGGGTGCCAGGCAAGAAGAGCGTGTTGAGCATTGGGAGTATCATTTCGGACGGGGTGTGAAGAAAAAATAAGGTTAAAAGGTGAGCACCGAGGTGCGTGGAGAGGTTGTATTTAGCTCGAGATCCTTGCACTTTTTTGTGTCTTGTGTAGTGTATGTATGTTATTCTCTGTCCATTTGCTATCGGTATGCTACCTTTTTTTTTTCTTTTCAGGTTTATCCTTACATTGTTTGCATGCTTGCCGTTGCTCGTTATCATAATTCGCTTTGCTCTTTCGTTTGATGTATATTTTTGCTGTGAGGCAGTGTCAGTCAGAGCTTATCTTATCGGTCAGCAGTACAGCGTTCTGACCAAGGGACTTGTGATAGTGGCCGCAGTTTGATGAGACAGATGAGACCGATGAGCCGTTCTGGGGCGCGTTTGATCTTGCATGTGGAGCTTGTTTTCGCTCGCAGCCGCAATGATATTGCTGAGATGCACAGTCTAATTTTCGTGCGGTATCTGATCAAGCACACCGACATCCCCCCCAGTGGCTACACATGACGACTACAGTACGGGAGCGCGTCGTGCCAATCACTTCTCCTATCAAATGGAATTCTTGCCGCAATGTCGTCCAGAGCGTCACGATTGGCTTGTCATCTCTCTCGCTGTAGGGGGCAAGCAAAGGAATTTTGAAACGCTGAAAGACGATAAAATAAACCTAACCTAACCTTGTCAGTTGATGAAACGCGTAAACCCCAAATGGGGCCGGTTGACTTGGTTTGGATGATTGTGAGGGACGCCCTCGTGTCACTGCATAATTTGATGGGACGAGTGGCGCTCGCCACAAGTTGCTCCATTTAAAATAATAATAATAATAATAGCCACCCGAACTCGACCGAGATAGGGGGGACATAAAATAAATAATAATAAATAATAACAATACACTCATTAGGTTATTCGAGCGTGTAGAGAGAGAGCGATCGCAGTGCACACCGTCCCCGGCTTGAGGTGGTTCAACCTGACTCCCCGATACCTCCGTTTCGTGTTGCAACATTAATCGGGACACGTCGTTACTAACCACCGCTGTTGAATTGCTTGCAAGAATGCCATCCAGGAACGACGGAGCTACCTTACTCATCGGCCGCTTCTAGTTCTAGTGCTTCTGGATGAATAACGACCGCGGTGACCATTGATACAATTGATACCTGTAAGCGACGACGTACTCACATCGTGATGTGCACGTTCTCCCGCCGTCAATCCCCGCGCAAGTGGTAGATGATCTCAAAGCCATCACGGCGTTTGCCGGGTAGGAGCTGTACAGTTTACGCCACCTGATCTGAGGCAACCGACAACAAATCTGTTACCACACAAACGCGCATATAGCAGCTAGATCCGAGCAGGCATGAAATGAAGGTTTGGGACTCCTCGTGCGTCGCGGGCCTACTCGAACTTTGCATGGGGATGGAACGTCGAGGATGATCGTGACGACGCGATATTTACCCCCCTGTCTTGTTTCAGCAGACGGAACCGGTCAGGAAGTTGCAGATACAACATCTCCATCGGTACTAGTGGTCTCGCTAATCGATCGTCCCTTCACACGGTTTGATATCCGCCGACTTTGGGCTTGATTGCCATACCTGTCGTTAGACGGAGTCAAAATAAATTTATACTCTGGATTACCCGTTGTAATTACACATCGCGCATGTTCCGTCCTTGCGCGCCGCTGAGCGTACACGCCAAGACGCGACGATCACCACCCAGAGCGGAGTTTTTTTCCATCATCATCATTGCGATCTTCAGAGGCCCAAATTGCGAGCCTGTCTCGACTCGTCGAACGTACTTTCAAAACGGAGATTTGATCCCCCTCGCCTACCACTGGGTCCAGTCTCACGATGAGTGATGTGACTGTAATTCGTATCTCCTGAAGGGCTCATCGACGTAAACTCCATTCCTCCCTATCCCCGATCGCACCTCCACGTTTGCCTCATGGCCGCATTTTCCAGGTGGAAATTTGTCGTTAGCGATGGGAAGGGGCAGTGCATTCTCACTCGAATATGTGGAGTACTATGGTGCAGTCTTCTCTCCGCATGGCCCTTCTCCGGACGCCCGGTGTCTGCTTGTCGTCCCTGATTGGCCGAAATCAGTTACGAACCAACCTCTTGTGAGTTAAATTACGCTAACAGCTGCAGCCACCCCCTTTATTCTCCGCTGGCTTCCGCAACGGCGCCGTTGACGAAATGTTCAATGACTCGATGCTACGTTCGCTACGATCTCGAACCTGTCAGGAGTTCACTTGTCGTACGTGTCCACCCATGGCGATAATGTCTACGTTCTAAATCTGATTCTGAGACCTGAAGTTCCCGTTCATTCCGTTAATAAATGAGAGCGAATCCAGGACTATATTGCGCCGGGAGAAGCTCGCCCAGGTCAAACTAGCGACTACTCTTTCTCACCCACGTCAGTACGATGTGTGTAACGACGGGAATGAAAACGTGTATTCGAACGCACCGCGGTTTAGGCTTCTAGTCTGGACGTCATCACGCGGCGGGCAACTGCAAGCTGGGATGATCCCCTGCCCTCCTTTGAATCTGGGACTCGTCGTTCGGAGGGTTCATCGTACATCCAAGGTGGAAGACGAGATAGGTCTTGTGAGCGCAGAATAATCGGCTCACCATTGGTCTAGCGAACCTGTGGGAATGGTACGCCTAAACATATACGCGGGCTAGACCTTGAAGAAGTATTCTTCGCTCTTCACATCTACTTGCGGATGTGGAATCAGATGTGCCAGGCCATGTTTGCCACATCAACTGGTCGCGGAGAAGATGGCTCGCGAGTAGGTCGTTGAGTGCATTCGAACCGGCAATATGGCACTTGTTGGCGATACTCACGCCGGTGTGCCAACGCTTCTCTGGAGGTTCATCTTACAAATCAAGGGATCTCATAACATTTCGATGGACGGAAAGCCTCCACAGCGCACCGTGGTGAGATTGAATGTGAACTGTGTGGACTCACCTGATCGCAAGGTCGCGATACGATTTGACCAGTTTGGATTTCATATATAATTGGACACCCCGCAGGGTCCCGGAGTCTCCAGGGACGATAGAATTAACAAGTAATTATACGCTGGCGATTTGGGATCAGGATTTCTGTTTCCAAAACAGTCATATCTCTACTTACGATCATATCGCAATCCCCTCATTGGCCAATGCCTCGGATGCGGCGGTGAAAGCCCCTGCTGACCTGATAGTCTTCAAGGGCTCTGACTGGTGACCTTTGGAATGTATGACGCAACCTGCTGGTATGCAGTCAAGTGGTACACGTGGGACAATGAAAGGCGAACTAGTCCACTGGCTCGTTTACGTCAAGATGATGCTGCACTCCACAAGAAGGTGTGGGGCAACAACCCGAGTGTCCCGTCAGCTCCTGTTCCGCCACGCGGCGTCCCAAGGCACGCTGCCAGCGTGGCAATGAGTGCAGGCGGCGGCGGCGTTCCATTCCTATGAGCAGTTGATGCATGATGGCGTCGGGCTACCTGCCAGACGTCCATCCGTCTTCTCCTTGGTTGCTTTGTCGTACCTATCAAGCCACTCGTCTGAACTATGGGCCGCGCCACCCGTTCAAAAGCCTCGTGTTTTGGGCGATAACGCTCTTGATACCTCCTCCATGTGATGATATTCGCAGCCACTCCCAGAGTCGCCGGTTCATCCCCGTTTCGTTGTTGACCATGCCGTCACGGGTCAGAGACATGTAATAGCGTCTTGACAGGGGAGCCGTGTCTGGAGGGACGAGATCGACATTGTCACATTAAGTTAAGGGTGGCAGTATGCGGACGTAGGCGTTGATTGCAGACTAGAAAAGGATAGTGTCAGGAACACGAGGCGATGAACGCTCGCCACTCGTTGACACACACCTGGGAGACGGTCGCCGCGGAAGGATACTAGTGGAACGCCTTTGGGGGCCTTCGACGCTCGCTATACTCGACGCTTCGCACCTATATTTGGGCCAGGTCAGACAGGTTACGATCATCATATGTATGATGGGGGGAAGCTGTGCGGCCGCACGGCTGTACATGTTTCGCGTGTGAAACTTTGATAAGTTCCCCAAGGGAAAAGTTGGCAGACATGGTGGTTTTCTTCGAGATCGATAGCAGGCGAGAGGCTCCAGACGAAGGAGTGGTCGATGCACCCGGCCTGGCTGCAGGCAAACGTCTCACCCTTGACGGCAAGTCCCAGTCACATCCCTGACTCAGGTGAACTCGCGCGGTCATCTCGCGTCGAAGCTGTTGGGGCTGAGGAAGCCTCGAGGCAAGTCATTGAGGTCCCGTGATCAGGATTCTGCAGGTGAGAAATTGATGAACTGAATGATCGATTCCAGCTGGATGGAGCACACAGGAACGCGTCAGGGTTAAGGGTGTTTGGTTGAGCAGGTGACGCGAATGGAACTCGCTGGAACGGTTAATTCGCAGCGGAATGGTTATAGGCCAAGGAAGCGACCGTGAATGAGGTCGTAGTGCGTTCTCCAAGGTCGCAGCTCAGACGGACAACAAGGCGCAGAGGTGCCTGCTGTCGTGAGCAACCGGATGCGGAACATCGGCACGGGATCATCGGTTGGTAACCAACACGCTGGGCGAGAATGGCGATAAACGGATTCCTACTCGTTCTGGCGAGACCTGGGTGCGCGTGCGGGTACGACATGGACGGCCGTCGTCCATACGGATGCCGATTCGTTTTATTATAGCAAATTCTGCGCAGCGATTGCAAAACGTCCCAAACGGAGCTGCTAGGAAAAGCGGGGTTTCATTCTGTCAAAATTTTGCAACGTGCGCTCTGGCTCCATAAGAATCGAGTCAGTTTTGGGATCTCATTATTTTCGTTGCCGGTATCTCTTATACCTCGTCCTCCCTCAAGCTCTCGATCGCTTCAACCTCCTGAACGAACCAGCTTCTCGTCTCCCGTTCATGCCCTCGATCGTGAACCTCAAGTTCAAGGTAGCCCCGTACGTCGCTTTCTCACCGTCGACCCGACTTAGCGTCTCCACAGGGTAACAAATCCTTTGTTGCATTCTCCAATCTAGGCGACTCAGAGTCGCTCACAAAGACATGGAAGGTGCGTCCTTCATTCCATCTCCCTCGATCATCCCCACTTCATTTCGTCTCCAGGTCTGCACCAAGGTGGCCAGCTACCTCGAGCAAGGCCAGCGTCTCGAGAACTTGAGTTGGCGCCTCTGGCATCTCCAGAACCTCATCGTCGACTCTGACAACGCCAAGTCCAAGCGCGAGTTCAAAAAACTCTCCAAGATCATGGGTGACAAACTCGACAAAGAGAAAGGCAGGTTCGTCCCGTCTCCCCATCATCCTCTTAGCCGCCCTGTACCCTGACCTTCCTTTGTTATCTTCCACAGGAGCATCGAAGAGCTTGAGGCCCCCGACTTTAGGCGCAATGCCTCTACCGATCTTATTCGTCAGCGTGCGGTTGAAAGAGAACGCAGCCGTGAGGCTAGCCAGAACGCAAAGCCCGGGACCATTAAACGCATGCAATTCACCTTCTCGGTGGATCAACCCACCCCCGCCACTCCGAATACGGCCGTCCCAAAGCCCGATCTCAGACCCTCTGCAGAATTCAAGGAAACTTCCACCCGACGTGGCCGTCAGGCCACTCGTGTTCATGCTCATGTCGCTGGCGACGAACCCACTCATACCGACACGGACGCATATACTGGCTCCCGGAAACGCAAGTGTCCAGCTGATGACCAGCCCTACCTCCGGTTCCCTTCCCTGTTTTCCAACGACTTTGGTCCCTCCGCCCTTCTCCTCTCAACGCGGCCTTCGCATTCCAGTGCAATGAATTATGGCGAAGATGTCACCAACACTTCCTCACGCGGTCTCAGCATTCTCCGTCCTACCATCGAGCTCCCATTAGACGAGATCCTCAGCAACGTTGATCCCGTTGATGACAGTGTGTCTTCCGGTCTCATCGCGCAAACCGAGTCGACGTTTGGTACTGACTCGGACATCATGATGCAAGACCCCTCTGGATTTGATTCGTCTGCTTCCGATTCCCAGTCTTCTCGCAGTAACAATGATTTGAACATGACTATGCTTACCCTTTCCCATTCCACCCCGGAAAATCCTCCGCAAACTATCTCCCCGGCTAAGCTTGGTCCGAGCGCGGGAACTCGGGCTAATGCTGCCAGCAGTCGTCCCAGCCTCACGGTAAAGACCCAGAATGCTCCCACCACACGTTCATCCGGCCCTGGTGCCACCGCCACTAGCGTCAACCCGGCAGTCCTTCGTGGAAATGGAAACTCTGCCCCTGGGGGAGTAAAGGCCGAGTGCTCAAATTGCGGTGCCACGCATACCCCTCTTTGGCGCCGCGGTCTCAATGACGAACTGAATTGCAATGCCTGTGGCTTGTACTGCAAGCTGGTAAGTAGATTGTTCAGTGTTACACAAGCAAAAAAACCCATGACGTTGACAGCACAAACGCCCACGCCCAAAGAGTATGCGCGCCAATCATGGCGAGGGCCGCATCCAAGCAGCCCCTCGCCAGGAAGTGGTTGACGTCCTCGGTGGGTCTCCTCGGTACATGCGACACACCACTCAGCTCAGTGGAGCGGTCGGCACAGCTCGGTGCTACAACTGCCACACCACCGCGACGCCGCTCTGGAGGAAGGATGACGAGGGTAAGACAGTTTGCAATGCGTAAGTCTTCATCTCCGTGGTCCCATTGCACGACAACTCATGTTGGGGGGTCATCTGACATTAGATGTGGCTTATAGTGGGTAGCGTGTTCTCCCAGTTATTCATTCGCTTAACACGCTCCACAGTTATAAATTACATGGGTCAGCAAGACCGATTTCCATGAAGTCAGACGTCATTCGCAAACGATCACGCCATGATGCTCGGCGCGCCGGCCCGGACTCCTCCGAGACTCCATCTGAGAGTCCTGGCGCGAGTCGCCGAACTTCGCCGACCGTGGAACGCTCTCCAACCCTGGCACCAGACTCGACTACCCAGCCCACGTACGAATACAACGAGGAAACGACGACGCAGAGCACATCGTCCGAGCTCCTGGGAGCGCTCGGGCCTGATGCACAGAGTGCTGCATACAATAATCAGTCAAACTATTCGACCATCTACAATCCTTACCCCGGTCCGTACCATCCCGACTATCTTAGCCAGAATTTCCAGACGCCACCCGATGCTCTTCCGTTCTCGAGCGTCGAGACTTTGGAGACAGAGGTGAATACCAACAATGAGCAGAGGACGACGAAGCGCCGTCGGATGAGCACGGATTCGGCATCCGAGCCTCCGTCTTCTGCTGTATCCTTTTCCTCGTATGCGGACTCTTACTCGGGTCATTCCTCCACTGCGTCCCACTCTCGCCGTTCCTCGATGGACTTTCCCTTCTTCTCGTCATACAGTGTCTTTCGTGGCTCTGCTAACGCCTTCTGGCATCCCCCGACTGTCACCGCGGATCGATCACCTCAGTTAGTTCACCCTCCTATGCTTCCGGCCGAAGATTCTCCCATGGACTTCTTCCATCCCCCTATGCTCCCGCAGGACGAGGATTTCTTCGCGACGTACCTTCACCCTCCCATGTTACTTCCTGCCGAAGACTCGACCCCCCAGCACCAGCAACAGCTGCAGAATCAGCAAGGATATGGTTCCTCTGCGCAAGCCGAATTTTACGACACTGCGATGCAAACCTTTTAAGGGACACGATGAATCATTTCCTTGCTCTCTAGGTTTCCACTTGGGTTTCTCTCCATTTTTATCTTCCGTTGCCCAATAGGTAGATCAACCCTAAAAGTCGTTTATTCATTCCATCGACAAACCAGTTGTATCACGTCGCATTCTTTTGCTCGTCACGGCGCTACCTGCTTCCATCCTTTAACTCCTTTCGTCTCTCCGTCATGATCTTCTCTCTCTCACCTGCCATATATATTTTTGGTCGCATAGCTGCCTCCCCGCGACGGGGCTGTTTCCCTCTCATTACATGGTTGTATCTGTTGTGTTGCCTTATTGCTTCACGCGAAGGGCTTCGCGGTTCAAGCCCCCCAAATAGTATCTATTTCACGTCCTTCGTATCTACCGCCGTCGTGTTTCAGTGGCATCTTCCTTTTTTTCTTTCATTGCTCGAAGACAAGCCAATGCATTGAATGGATCCTTTCGTGTAGCAACTTCCTCTTTTCTGTGTCGATACTTTGCATGATGGTCATGGTGGCACTAGCAGACAATTGTATTGTCAAACCACATCAACACTAGTACTATATTGATCCAAGGAAGCCATGGAATGGAAGAGAAATCAGTGATGGGTATGGGGCAGCTCCACAAAGAAAGCAGAGGAGTGATCAATGGATGTGATGCTGAGCATGTCAGAGCAAGATAGGAGTGACCAACATCCTGCATAACTTCACAGCATTGCATAGCATGATGAGGGAGAGCCTTGGGTGTCTCAACAGCAAATTATGAAAAGAAAAGAAGTACATATGAAAGAACATGCCACAAAAAGGAAACCAGCAATGCCCTGTCACAGCAGCACAGCAACAACCATACAATGAAGTCTAATGGCTGGCTGGCCAGTGGAATCATTGTCCCAATGCTGCCCTATAGTACTCTAGTTGCCACCAACCACCATCTACCCTAGTGTTGCTGCAACTCTGGCTTATAGCCAACTTGATGAAGAACTTGCAAATGAAAATGTAAAGTCCTCAGCACCAAGTGCATGTGAGAAATGACGAAATATAGGTAGTCACTTATGCTAATGAGTATTAGGCTTCATACCTAATGAACTCTGTCTACTCAGTCATACATGACTAGAGAAAGACTGAATAGCATAAGTCCCTAGATGTCATTAGGATCTTATTCTAGTGATCATATAAAGTATATGATCTTATGTAAGCAATCACGTGATCACAGAAATGGCCTAGATCACATAATTCGACCATGTGACATGAAAGGTTCCATGACCTTTCATATGATATCATAGTCAATGATGTCATTTTTCCAATGCTTACTGACCAATGACATTATATAGAATGCTCAGCATGTTCTTGAACATTCCATGATATTCTATGATAGTCACATGATATTATATTGCCTTTTACATGTAGTTTGTTGATTAGATTAGATTTTAATCTCTGTTTGTAAATTATGTATAAAAGCTGCTCAATCTCCATCTAGTGGAGATAATGGTCTTAGAACTATCATAGGGGATAAACTCTGTTTTCCACTCCCATCAGTGATCAGTTACTCGATCACTAAAAACTCTAATCTTAATCCATTACTAGAACCTTCACCCTTGTGCTACAAGTGCTAGTGTGCTCTCTGCACTACCAAGGACTAAGGATGCTGTAGTGCTGCTCTATCAAGTCTTTGCATATACAAGTAAGTCTCCACACTTGTTCATCCCTTGCTGTCGCACTGTGCACCCAGAGAAAGGAAGTCCCCTATCCTTTCTTTAAGGAATACTCACTTGAGGATTAGATACTGAGAGTACTAGAGATATGGTTGGGCTTGATAGAGTCTATCTATGGTAAACCAAGAACAGGGACTGGTATAGAAGGATTCACTAATGTATGATTGAAGGCAAGAGTGGGGAGGAGTTAAGAAAGGATAAGGGATCTTCTTTCTTAGGGTATGCAGTGTGACAGCAAGGGATAGGCAACTGCATGGGTATACCCCCAGGTATTGGCGGTTGTACCCACACCCATACCTGGGATTTACCCACACCTGGACCATGGGTATGGGTATCAGCTGTGGGTAGAGAACAGTGGACCCACACCCATACCTGGGATTTACCCACACCTAGAGCATAGATGGGTATATCAGCTACATGTTGAGAAAAGTGTACCCAGGGTATGACCCATGGTAGGTCATACCTGTGGGTACTGCTGTATTTGCTACTACAAAAACAAAACATGAGTACTAAATTGTGATACTATCCCAACTGTCATCCATAGTTTTCTCATTGCCCTTGACATCTTCAAGGGCAGCCACTACCATCACATCCTCTGTCTTAATGAGATTGAGAAGGCTCCAAGCCCCCAAGTATAGAATTGCATGAGTGGTCTGAGCCAAGAGGTGAGAGCAAGTATGCATGACAGTGAGGTGGCCATGGCTGAAAAGGCGTTCCACATCAATAGACATAGCTAAAAGATTTTATCAGTGAGTTGGCATGCAAGCATTAGTAAATCACCATTTTAGGCACAGCTGTCACAGAGTTACAGCAACATCACAGCATCTTACAGCAATCACAGTCATATATCATCACATTATCACAATCACACAGCTGTCACAGCATGTCACAGGACTTCACAGGCTACACATCAACACAGTCCAACCATCCTATAGACATGAACAGCCAATGAATTTTTGAACAGCCACCAGCTATACTAGTTGTGAACTTAGATGAAAATTTGTGAGTTGTCATGGTATCATGTGATCATTGTTCATTTTGTATAAGCTAGACATTGTTTATCACCACCCTCTGCATGACCACCACCATGCTCACTCACACCTACCCATTCTAGTATATTTTTACAAATACATTAGAGTTCAGGGCACCTTCTGGCCACATTTTACATCATGTTTTGCGCAAATCATGAGATTTATGAAATGTGCAGAACCAGACTAGACTATTAGTAATATCATTATATAGAATAATTTATATATAAAAACCAATATATTTACAACATAAGTGAAGAGTGTTGTTCTACACAAATCATGGTATATTTGTTTTGCACAAAAATCAACATTTTACTGAATAAAAGTGAAGAGTACTGTTTTGCATAAATCATGGTATACCTGTTTTGCACAAAAATCAACATAAAAGTGAAAAGCACTTTTATAGGGCATATTTAGTAATAGTTGAATAAGATCAACTTTTTTTTCAACACCTTATTTATATACTCAGAAACCTCTCATTAAGAGGATTCTAACTGTGTAACTTTCATGAAAATTGGTGACTCCGTTGTTGAGTTATGAGCTAAACAAAATCCTTACCTTCATTATACAGATGCCTAATTTGGATGTCAATCTTATGCTCGTTATTACTAAATATGGTAATTTTGGACCCACATCATAGGGTTAGGG
>JBBPLW010000087.1:0-53229 GCA_038089995.1 Tylopilus balloui
CGGAAACGCGAAAAATGCAACGAAATGCCCGCCTACCTGTGAGTGTCTACATCCATCTCTTACACAGTGATTGATGGTCGGTCATCTAGCAACGGTAGACAGTGCCATTGCCGCGCCGACCGATTTATCCGATATTGATAGCCTGTTACAGTCCATTGGCGGCAATGCATTCACCGCTCCCTTGAATGTGCTTCCGTCAGACATAATTGAGGCTCCCTACACAATACCGCTCGACTCCTCGATACCCGAGATCTCGCAGACCAATATAGACTGGACGTCACTTCTTAGTGATACACAAGCACATGAATCCACCGTCTATTTCACATTTCCTCAGTACCCCACCGACTCTCAACCCTTACCAGAAATCGACCTCTCTATGCTACAGTTACCTGGTGTTGCACCTGCTGTCGACTCTCAAGGTGATTTCGCATCGAAACAAGCAAAGCTGCACCAATTACATGTCATGCAACAGGCAGTTCGGAGGATGGAGCAAGAATTGCGGTCAGAAGGCATCGCATTGTGAGTACTGATATCCATCACAGATGAACATTTGCATCCAGCATTAGTTTACATACGGACATGTTCAGTTATGTATTGTTTCTTATTCCAGTTGTATTTGCACATGTAGTCATACTCGCATACCCCCATGTTCTTAGTTCTTCGACACCTGTTAACAGTGCCGACAACGTTGTATAATTAACTACAGACTGAGAATCAGTAGTAACCTAGTGTCGCTCTGACACTGGCCCATCCTCTACTCTCCATCTGCCTACTTCTCGCATTGCCTCCTCGTCGCCTATCTGAAGCCATGGTGCATCTAACAATGCACCCAACATCTGCCAGGGATCCTTTCCACCACCGTATCGCAGAATCTCTGATTTGTATTTTTCTCCCAATTCGCGGTTCAGCGGCTTGTCCGAGAAGACCTTTTGCCAGACGTGCGATGCGATCGCACGGTCGAACAGATATGAGTAGTACGTCGCCCCGTACCCATACAAGTGGGCAAACTGGGTCTGAAGGGACGTTCCTTCAGCGTGAGGAATGAGACCCCTAGTGTTGAACAAGTTCGCTAGGGTAGCTATTGAGTCGAACCCTGGTTCGAGAACGGCGGGGGAGTGGTATATCTGGTCTAGCACGGAGAGCAAAATAGTGCCGTGCGTGTCGATAAACGTGCACGGATCTTCGTGATGGTTGGCGGTCTGACTTAAAATCGAAGAACCATCCGCTTCGAAGAGGGAGAGGACTTTGGGCGAGTTGAGAAAGTATTCCATGAGGATGGATGGCAACTCCACGAAATCCGTTGCGCAGCGGGTGCCTGCAACGTTGTGGTACTCTGTTCGACCGATCATAGCTGCGGCGTTGTCGTCAGCGCCACCCGTGATAGGTAAGTCGCGAAATGACCTACAATGCATTGCATGACCCATTTCATGGAATAGGGTCTGCACCTCGTGCCATTCTAGATAGGTGGGCCCCCGGGCGATCGTGGGACGAGTGAATTCGCACAGGAGGACAACCAAAGGAAGTTGGTACTCTCCGCGCATGTCACGCAGTTTATGCCGTTTGATGGCCTCGAAACTCCGTGAAGGAGCAAGAGGCTCCTCGGTACCTCCGATACCGAGATCACCGCATTCATCGTCATTGTCCGTTCGTCGGGAACAACGGACTGTGTAGTGGGCTGCGCCGCAGGACTTCCCGTTTCGAGCGAAAAGGTCTGCATATATCCACCCAATGATGCCAGAATCTTCGTCTACTACCTCGAGTTTGTGTACATCAGAATGCCAGACCTCACCAGATGCCACTTCGGCCGGCCGCAACGATATGCCATAGAGATGCTTGAAGAGCCGTGACAGACCCATGAAAACGCGTCCGAGAGAAAGAGGGGGTAATGGTACGGGTGGCTCTGGTGGTTCTGGTGGACAATAAAAAGATCTATCCCAGGCTTGAATAATAGGAAGTGTCGGAGTATTGAGGTGTGTTTGTTTCCGCAATCTCAGTGTATGCAGGGCATTGCGAGCGTGAATACCTGTTCGATCCAAAAATGTATCTAAAAATTGTCGGACGTTCTCTAGGATTTGTTGATCCACATCAACATATGCTACCAAGCGCTCGTACAAAAAGTGCTCACCCGGTGTTTTTGCCATCTTGTCATTGAGAGTCATACCGGCATAACTGTTCCATCCAACAAGGCGGGCCAGTTCAGCGCGTGCATGCAATAGTCGCTCTAAACACTCTATTTGTCGTTGACTACTGGCATGTGCAGCCATGTAGAGTTTTTGTCGTGGCGATTCGTTGGGGGCGGATGTCATGATCATGTATGCTTGGTGAGAGCCGGGATATATAAGAAGACTCTTTTGAGTAGACCAAGCCTGCCGGCGGAGCCTTGCCCCCATCCCCTCATCCTTCAGGCCATCCAACTCTGATGGTTCGATGACCGCTGGGGGACGCGGGGCAGATGCCTGAGTGACGAATTCGTGGCCGAGGGTTAGGATCTCGGAAGACAAGGAGACAAATAGCTCTCTCTGCTGGGGCGGCAGCTTGATTGCAGATTTCTCAAAGTCCCTCCAGAAAATCAGAGCAGTCTGAAGAGCCTCCTGGCTGAGGGACTGGACGACTTCGGGGTCATGAAGAACCATGCGGAGAATCTAAGACGATGTCAGCAACCACAGGTGTGGGCAGACACTAACTCGCCTCATAGAGACCGACGTGGGTATTGAGCACGTTCATGTACTCGCAGAGTTTCTCGTAACTATCGTTGGCACACTGAATCCACTGAGGGTCGGGATGGGCATTTCGGAGAAGTTCTGCGAGGTCAATGACGCCGCATAGAAGGTCGCTGAGCCTGTCTAGATTCTTGACCACCTTGAAGAGCTCGGACCGTGACTGGTTGGCTCGCAGAATGCGCTCCGTCAAAAGATGCGCACGCATGAGGGTGGACTCGGCCAAGGCATTGAAAGCTGCAGGGGTGGTCAGTTCGGGGTGCTGGAAGATGCCTGAGACGGACAGCGGCCGAGACTGCGTGCCGTTCTGGGGCTGATCGAAAAGAGCGACAAGTTCTGCGTCGTCAGAGGAGGGAGGGATCGTCACCAGCGTCGTTGCTCGCCGGTGGAGGGAGGTCTGGGGGCGACCACGAAGGCTGCGTGTCGGACGGGAGATGTTGCGCACAGCGGTCACTGCGATTCGCGGAAACATCACGGTGAGAGCTCGCTGGCATGTTCGGTCTGTCTTGTCAAGTCTCGACTACACTTTTTAGGAAACCCGGCGGTGTGAGACCGACTAGTACGAGATATATAATACGACGACAATAAATGCAACGACAAGCTAGACTAACCAAAATGCTAATGAGTGTGCGGTATGAGATGAATCCTGAAAGCACGACACAAATCATCAATCCCCACCCGACAAAACTGCCGCTTGCTCCGTCATAAATGAAGGCGGAGGTTCGTCCACAGATCTATCCACACTCATTCCATCGTTCGCGTCTGCCTCCAAAGGCGACCAACCGTTACTAGTGTTGTCGAGTCCATTCCTGTTCGTAGTCGCCACGATTTTGCCACCGAGTATCGACGTCCGAGCGGGCCCTGCGACGGGCTCGACAGCATAGTACCAAAACTTGCTCTTCTTCTTCCCATTCACTTGTTCCATATGGATCTCGTTCGGTTTCGTCATTGCGGTACCTTGATTTCTGACCTTTTTCTCGCCTTCTGGAGATGCTACATCGGAGCCAGGCAGCCCCACGGATCCGGAACTTGTCGTGCTCTCTTCCGTCCGTGCACGTTTCGGTGGGCGGTCTAATTGCATGTCTTCCAAAGCTCCCAACCGAGTCGACCGTCTTTCCCCTCGCCATTCATGCGCCGAAAAATCAGGCGAACCACGTTTACCTCTGGTGACTCTCGTAGATCTCCGCTGGGGTGGTATGCCAGCTGCTCGACGTCTACCCCGCGTTTCTGGGCGGAAATGAAGGAAATCATCGTGGTCAAAAGCATCATCACCATCGTTCTCGTCCTCCAACTTGTATTCATCAGTGTCGTCCTTGCAAGCAAGATTAAATCAACGAGGTTAATATGAATCAAAATGTAGCCTACCTCACCGCTCTCCACGTCATTGTACACGTAGTCTGGACGCCGTGTCTGGCGTCGTGTCCGCGTCTCTCTGATCTCAGCCTGAGCCATGAGGATCTGCTTTTGTTCAATCTTTCGGCGGACCCTTTGCACGCGCTGCACGTCAAGTCAGCAATCAGGTCACACGGTCCTTCCTTTGTCCACCTCCTTCTATCTACGGAGCGGAAAGGAGAGCCGACTTACCGCTAGCTCTGCACTTATAACATCAATCCGGCTTTCAAGTGCTTCGATCAATGCCAAGTGAGCCTGCTCTATCTTACTCTTCTTGTCAGTTCGAGGAGCAGTCGCCTTGAGCGATTCAATAACTGCCAGGTATTCCTCTCGCGTAGAGGAAATGGTCTGGAATGTCGCCGTGATTTTCCAGGGATTAGTCGAGATGTATACCCGTGGTGAATCTAAGATAGATTTGAACGGCAGTCAGCGGGAATCCATGAAAGACGGCTAATGCCGGATATCGAGGGCCCCCAAAAATGCGGCTTCACACCAAATACACGCAAATACGATGTGGGGCGAAGACAACGAGATGAAAGACACGGACCATCCGCAACCCAGTAGCGTTTTCTGGAACTGTCTTGTCCCAGCGGTGCGAACTGCAGCCGCTCTTGGCTCTTGGCATCCGACGCACCCGGCGGAGCATTTACGGGGTCCCTTTTCTTATGCTTGTGTTGCGTCACACCCCAAGCGCGATCGATAATGCTCTTTACCTCCGTCGAATGCGCGAGCTGCACGTCCACGAGTAACCGCAGGATCTTGAGCTGTTCCGACCCGTTGTTACGCGTTTAGGGGGTATTTATCAGGATTACGAGAACAGACCCACTTTTAAGATCCAATCAGCGGCAAAGAGACCCCCTTGCAAGGTGGCAATGGGGTCCACGTTTGCTCTGCGTTCGTCATCCCAGAAAACAGTCCTCTCAGAGGTCTTTAAAGTATCCGCAAGAACAGTGGAGAGGGTTGACGATAACTGATCCACACTAGCAAGGCCACGAAACGTTCACCATCATTTGCACGAGCTACAAAAGCGTACACACCTCAAATTACGCGTTTGTGGACGCAGATTTAGTATGAATTGTTGGAGTATCTTTGAAATTATGGGGTCTGCCCCTGGCATCAAGAGGGCGTTTTCGAAACTGTCATCGGGTGAAATCGAGAGTTGTGGCAAGGGGGTTGCGGTAGACATGCGAGCGAATGGACACTCACTCCATCGGAGTCTCTAACCCCTCGACCTTTGAGCGCAGACTAGTGAACTTGCAAATAAAGGCGTATACATAGAGGGACTCCCATCTGTCTGCAGGATGGTTGGCATCAGAGAGTGGGCAGACGTGGCCTTTCTTCTCGGTCTGCTGTACAGCAGACATGATGCTGCCGAGTACAAGGTGGGGGAAAAGGGTCAAGAGAGGTCGCGGGCTTGTGAGGGTAACTACTTATATCGAAAGCCAGCACAACAAATATTTCACAATACGTGACCCCAGGAGCATTCCGAACACATTTACATTCCTGGTCCGAGATAATACACGAATCGGCGAAACGAGGACATAACACATAGCAGCTGCCACGGCTTGGCACAATGGAGCACTGCGGAGCCTTGCTTCATGGGGGACAAGGCGCTCGACGCGATTTACGCGGGTTTTATCCTGGGCCAACCTGTGGAAATGGCGTGAGAGCCTGCACGGGCCACAGCTTTCACAATCAGACCTTTGGAATGTCGTGGTGCTCGCTCAACGCCTCCAGCTTGGCATTAAATTCATTGACACGATCCTTGTGTGTTTTGTGTGCTATCTTGGCTACTTTCCCCATGAACTGGAGGTGTGATAAGCAACTGAAAATGAATATCCATCTGAGGCTCACTCTGCGACGCTGTGCCTCCTCAAACCGCCGCTCGGCATCTGTCTTCCTATCGTTTCTGTTGGAAAGCGACGGAGAAGCACGATTACTTTCGGTTGCGGAGCCTGGAGTGGAACTGATATTTTCGCTCAACAGGAGCTCTTTGACTCGTTCGGGATCCCGTTCCATTACGTCGTCCAGTTTTGACTTGGACTTTGGTTTCTTCTTCCTAAAAATCTGAGACATGGTCGGCAAATGAGATGGGGATGGAAACATACTTCTTGACAATGCCTCCGTCTGCGACACCGCCCTTGAGCTTGAGCGAGCCTCCAGGACGAAAGTCGTAGTCAGCCATTGGATGATGACGGAACGGAGGAGAGAAGGCCTGCTGACGTAACATGACCTTCGAGCGCTGTCAGACAACACGAACAAACAAGCCAATTAACGTGCACAAGGTCATTTCCATGATCCACTAGTTCTGGAATGGCCATCCTATCGACACCCCTTCAATATCTTACCTCAATACCTCCAGTCACTCGCAGCTTTGTAGCTGCAACCATCGTCGCCACCTCCTTCTACTTCTGGATCCGCTGGTCAACTGGAACCATATACATACCTTGGCTAACCCTTGTGCCAGGTTCGAGTTTCTTCTACCCATGGACCTTTGCCACCTCAGCCTTGGTCGAGGTCAGCGTCTTCGAGGTACGTTTGCGCCCATGTCTTTGCTTTTCCTACACGCTTATGCTTCGCAGCTCTTCGTGACATTAGCTGTCATACCAGCCTCGTTACGCTACTTTGAACGATTATGGGGCACAGTGGAGACACTCAAGTTTATCGTTGTCTGCGTCACAGTGCCGAATCTTATTGCGTTTGCCTTCAATTGGATCGAATTCGTTGCCACCAGTGACGCAGACTTTTTCTTGTAAGAGACCATGACCATTTGGTGGATAGTGCTCTTAGCCTCGTCAGGTATGGCATGCAGTATCACGGCCAAATGGCACTTTTCACTAGCGTATTGGTTGCATTCACGCAACTGATACCAGAACACCAAGTACAGATCCTTGGGGTTCTCAAAGTACGGGTCAAAGTGCGTGTCATTCTCCGTGTTCTACGTGCTTCGTTAATCTATATCTACTTGCAGGTTTTACCAATGGCGTATCTTGCTTTTTCCACTGTGATGGTAGTCATTGGTTTCCAGTGTCCGTATATTGTCATTCAGTTTGGCTGGTTCGTTTCGTGGATATATCTGCGCTTCTATAAGCGCAACACAGACGTCGGGAGCGGCACCAACACCTATGGAGATAAGAGCGAGACATTTGCCCTCACAAGTTGGTTCCCTCCCTTCCTCCAGTGAGTTGTGTAATGTCTCCACAGTCGTCATGCATTGAGTTGTCGTTTCTAGCCCTGCCCTATCGGTTATTGGGAGTGCCGTCCACAAGATGGCAGCGCGGTTGCACTTAATTCCGACAGCCGCACCTCACGACGTCGAGTCTGGGTACAGCCAACTTCCTGGCGGTGCTCGGGCAGAGGCCGAGCGGCGACGGTACGTACACTGACTGTCAAGGAATGGTGATGTGTCTAATGTCGGTTTTAGCGCACTCGCTCTCAAAGCACTCGACCAGCGGTTAACCCACTCGGCGACGAGTTCGCCCATCCAAAATGGACCGAATTCGACTTCGCAGTCATCGCGCGCGTCACTCGCAACGCCTGCAACACCTCCGGTCGACCGAAAATCCAGTCCGGTTGAGACAGATGGTACAGAAACAGCTAGCAACGAGACCGAGGGAAGATAGTGTATGGGAGTGTAACTCGCTGCGTAGGACTACTTGCATGCGCATTTTCATGTATCACGAAATTCGACTATTACATAATCGATACCTCGTAGACGATTTCTTTGCGTCGCAGCTTGCTTCAGACATTTGTATGACTCGGCGACCGTCGACGGTGTCGCTGGCCACGTTGGCCTCATCCAGACCACCTTTTGAATCATTGCGGTCACCGGTTTCAGCGTCCACCCTCTCTCCACTTGTAAGCAAATTACCCCGGACAATTTCGCAATCCGGCAGTCCCCTTCTCAGCAAATCGCAGAGCAATGTCGTAGACATCGAGCCAGACGAGCTCTTTGCAAAATGCACGATAGCCGAAGTCAAAGCGAGGCAAGCCCAGCTGAGGTGCAGTGTACCTCATTTACACTGAACCCATTGACTAAGCTTGCAACTAGGGCGGATGCCGAGGCAAAACAGGAAGATCTCCGTATCATGGTTGGGTGCGTGGAAGGTTATCAGTCCGTGCTGCTTCTTGACGGTACTTGGAAAGCGTAGGGAACGATACCGTGATTTACTTCAAGCCTCCTCGTCGATCATATCCATTGCAGCGTCTGCGAAGCGTGTACAAGAAGCATTAGAGGAAACAACGACTGCAATTCGCTCCCAGAGGGTGCCTAGCGTCTCGAATCATATCTCACAAAGCGGCAAGGACGGTGAGTTGACGCGGCCTTCTTCCCTCGCGTGTCTTAACCGCCTTAGCATCTAGATTCCCACCTGCAGGTGCTACAGGTACTTTCCGCGCATATAAAACTACTCCTGGATGCGCCAGAGCATTTATGGCGGTTGATTGAACGTGAAAAATACTTTCAAGCCGCCTGGTTATTCCTTCTCGCGCGCGTGGTTCATCGAGCCTTGATTCGTGGTGATGCTCAGGATGATGAAAGCTGGACGCAACACGGTATTGATGTGCTGGTCAGCCATTAACTGAAGCTGCTAAATGTTTCCTGACAAGTTTTACTACAGGAGCAGTTTCCATTAATTCAGCGACAATGGGAGACTGTATCTCATTTTCGTACACAAATAATACACAGGGCGACGCTATCACTGAGGTCGTATGATAAGACTTGCGAAGTTCGTCTATTTTTTCCTCTGCTTTTCAGGCTGTAATGTCGTTTGCATCAGGAAACCTGTGCAACCTTGTTGACGCTCCATATTCTCGATTCCCGACCACTTGTGGAGACCTTGACAATTTACCTTTCCCAACGGACACGAACTCTGAATGCTTTACTTGCCAAAGCTTTTGATACCCCCGAACTTGGCAACGGCTTGCTGGTCAATGGTAGTCCCCCGGGGGTTCAAAAAACCTCTGAAAGGACAAAGGAACTCTCTGCGAAGACAGCTGCGATGGCTGTCAAAATTTCAACAAGAACAACTTTGGAGGCGATTTCACGGACGCTTTATACCGCGCGCGCTGTCTTTGGGACCACTCATTCAGCGCGCTCTCTGGCTACGGGTGTGCTAGATAGCATACAGTCTGAACTTTCATCATCCTCCCCAGCCAACCTCCCTGCTGAGCTGCTCTTAAACACTCCGGCAGTTTTAAACTCGCTTCCCTCGTCTACTTATGTTTCTCTCCTGCCCGCGAATATTCGGGCATACCGACCCTTTGTTGACCTGTCATCTGTTTCGTCTTCGCTTTCACAGGAAGCATTGAATGATAAACTGGGCGGCTGGTTTAGTCAATCTACGGCAAACCTCCGTTGGACGTTTGACAAGTGGCTTGCATCACTCGGTGCGGTGAGTGCCGTTTGGAAAGTCCGAACATTCCTGCGGAAGTGGGTGGTACATTCGGGCCTCGAGGCAGACGAAATAGCCAATCTCACCGAACTCCTGGATGAAGTATTCGGTACACGGATCACAGACATTTGGAAGGCGGCACTTGTACGTGCAGAGAAAGAGTTTTCGCAGGCACTTGCTTCTCTAGGGTCCGACAACGAGGGTGCGGAAGCCATCTAGAATTTGTAGGCGACTCGGAACTGACATCGCCCAGATATATTCTCGCCTCTTTGCAACTTGTACTGCACCCCGGCGGTTATCCAACCTCCACCTGGAACTGGACCTTCGTTGGTCGACTCTGGTTTTCACGCGTACAAGGCAACGCTGACACAGCGACTTGAGGGAAGAGCTCCACGGTTGCACGAAGCTTTGACGACCCTAGAAGATGCTGCTGCCTCGTTGCAAAAGGATCTGTCCAGAATGTTCGCAGATGGTGAAAATAGCCAGTACGTCGGGACGACCGCGATCCCACTACAAGTTTTCACATTCCCTTTTCTATAGAAGGCTGATGATCGACCTTATCGAAGCATACCGTCCAGAAGCGCAAGCATTGTGCGTCAGGGTGGCGTCAGTTCTGAAAGTCTCTTCTGAGGAACTCATGGCTAGTCGTGGTAAGTTGAACACTTTAGGGTATACCTTACTCTAAACCCTTGCAAAGACATCGATACGGCGATGAGCAAACTTGTTTTCTATGCTCACATAGCGAAAGAGCTCTCCACCTCACCTTTTATTTGCAATATTGGATGTGGTGACACTGTAGCAACCAGTGAGCTGCTGATCTGTATTCACTCTGTGAAGTGTTCACGCCGTATTTTCAAGGCTTTCGAGAGGAAATGAACGCGCTGTTTGAACGAATCATGTCATGTTGGGAGGATTATGTCGTTTCTGATACGGTGTCATATTATGCTCGAAACGCAACGACACGGCAGACACGCCCTGGTACGTTACTTACATGTACGCACTTGGGCTATGCTAATCCTAGTATAGGATCCGCGTGTACACACCCATCTCCGCCGGTGATGGAATGTCTATACTTGCTCTCTTCTTGCATACATAACCTGGGCATGAGTCATCACCAGCAATATCGGATGACCGTCCCCAAAAGAATGATCTCCAAGTTTTCAGCCGCATTCGTCAGGAGCGTCGATGAAGCAGATGGTCTGGATATGCTGCAGGTGCTGTATGACCTTGCATTCCTCCTCCACCTTGCCTCCAAATGGAAGAATGCAGAAGTGGCAGCGTTGGAGCACGCAGCAAACCGAATACAATCGAACGTATGTCTGTCTTATCTTGGTTGCAATGACCCGCCAACGTCTTAGCGTTATTGTAGTTGACTGTTTCGTGTCGACGTGACGCGGACCGCAGTGCATCGGATTACCTCTTGCGGACACGAATGCTTATCTCGGCCCTCCTACCGCCGGTACCCGAGGCGGCCGGAGTTAGCCCCGTAGAGAACGGTGACAGAACGATTGGGGTGCTGAAGTATGGCGTGCCTGCGGTGAATTCGGAGTTTGTGCCCGCTGTCGAACTTGCTCCGCCATCATCGCGATTTCCCCTTTTACTTGTTGATGCTCGATGATCGATGAAGAGGAGCAGATTCATCGTGTACGGCGCGTGTTCCTTCGTCGTGTCCTGTGTTATCTTGCCTCGCGCTATCACTCATTTATCTAAACTTGAAACACCGAATGCACGATTTTGCAGTCGAACGTTTCCTAGGGACAGCTGTTTGTCTAGATTTGGCTGCTATCGATGTTGGATCTACGAGGATCTGCGTGGTCTCACCGGCGAGATGGGTTGGGTTATATATCCTATCAGGGCGATTCTGGGCAAGTGAGCGGCCCCGCGTTGTTGTTGACCATGCACTGTACATCGTATTATAAGACACCGCATATCCCCTCCACTTTCCAGGACTCGCTGAACACCCACCGTCCTATTGCTTTCAGGATCCGCCGTCCGTGAAACACAATGGCAGGTACGCACTTGGATGCATTCTGGTCGTAGGACGGGACTTGAGCCCAGCCAGCAGACGACCTGTATCCGCCTGACCTTCGGCATCTGGTACCCGTGTATCTTGCCCTGCTCATTAGTGCGGGGCACATTGGTCTCCCACTCGTAGTTTTAACTGCTCTGGTGTGCAGAAAGGTGACCTGGCATCCGACCATCATCAATTTTTGCATCACCTGGATCGTCTACTCAATCGTCTACTGTCTACAGTAAGTGTGGGATCACTTGGGAATGCAACACGACTCATCACCAGGGTAGCCTATACGTCGGCGTTGGTACAGACGATCGACATCTCAAGATGTGTATGGCTCAAGCCAGCATGATCTATGGAGCCGCTCCTATGTATGTTGCGTCTCCTTGACGACTGTGGGTGTCCTGTAAGCCTTTGGTGCCTTGCCAGGGCAGTCGTTGCCGGACTAGCGATCGTCCTTCATGTGAGATCCAGCCAGGCGTCCTTGCAGGCCACTGATATTATCCTTGTAGACGTGGACGACGCTGCAGTGTTTGCAGTGCACCGTGCCAGGTCGCTTTCCTCGGATGCTGTATTTTATCCTGGTATTTGGCACAATCTGTGTTGGAGCTTTCACGATCTGACGCCTCATGCCAGATGCTTGGCACGCCCTACTTGGTGTTCTTCATCTTTTCAGTGGGCGCTGGAACCGTGAGTGCCAGGCTGCATTTTCGGATCAAAGGCGATTAAACCTTGAGGTATAGTTTGTAATGTCACAGCCGCGGTCTGTGGTGTCTTCAAACGGGCTATATTGTATCATTCGACTCCATCGGCCGTCCGTTGACCCGTGCATCATGTGGTTCCATTACTGACCGCCATTTACGTCTAGGTCTCTCGTCGTTCCATCCTTCTGCGCCGCATTCATGATCATAATCCTCGCTTTGGAAGGTAAGCTGCTCTGGTAATACGTCCATCATCGCTCTATTTACGACATCGTGCCAGCCGTCATAACGGTCCAATATTACCGCCAATGGAAGACCATCAAGACCTCTTTTCCACTCATCACTCGGACACCATCACGCTCACTCTGCTTTCGCATTGGCCTCTTCTGCCTCCACTCATGCGTCACCCTCACGTAAGTGTGCCTCTGTCCTCGGGGATTTGCTCCTCACAGCATAATCAAGCTCGGCAATACTTTTTCTGAGCGACCTCCAAACAGAGGTCACGTACATGCTCCCAGCTGCTCGTAACGTCTGTTCATTGTCACCTCTCTCGTACTACTCACCGCGATTTTAGTTCCGCTAGGCGCACTCATCGTCTTTGGCTCGCGAGAGGTGTGTTGCCTTGTTGAGACGTTGTTTATATACTGAGGGCCGCGACGTAGGACGTGATATCCTTATGGACAACCATCTTGCGCCGGCGACAGCACTCGAACTTGTCATCCGAATTGGGGGTGCCAAGTGCCAGGGTTGCTTCAATATCCGACCCCACGCCGACGCTCTCTGAGGGAACACCAAGACAACTCAGTATACCAGTGTGACCCAGGCCGACGATGCGCCACTCTTTTACCCGCGATATAAGGCACGCATTATTTGCTGCACTCACTGCGCACCGGACGAGCGCGATATTGCACCACCAGGCAAGTGCAGAAATTGGGAACGAGTCCTCGTTGACGTAGGAGGGTGGGATACAATGAATGGAGAGCTCGAGGCAGGATGCACGAGACAAGGGGACTTGAGCGAGTAAACTATGCGCCACCACTGTCGCCACCGAGTCAGTATAATAGTGAAAGTGGACACTGATAGAGTACGCACACAAGTATATTGTTTCTGAGAGTAATACTTGAGAATAGTACAAGACACGAAGCTGGTGTGATGCTTACATTGGTATGTGAATGAGTTTGACAAAGTAGCCAATGAATCCCATGACAGCAAAACCAATTGCGACTGCCCTGCAAATCTGGATGAACTCTGGAAAGGATACTTGAACGACTGGCTCGAGAGACGAAGTTGGGCTGAGTACCTTTTTGTGAAGGCTTTGTGCAGCGAGCCAGGAACTATGCAACCCGTGAGTGACTGTTTCCTGCGAGACAGGGAGCATGGCGAACCTGATTTCCATCCCTGATGAATTGCTGGGGAACCTCCATAAACTCCTTGAATTTTTCAGACATGGTGGGTGTTTGAGGTGAACTGTCCAACCAACAGCAAACGTGTCCGTACGACTCGTCTTCCCACGAACTCGCTCTTTCACAGGCATCTACAAGGTAGCGTCTCTATCGAACTATTGCGCGTTTTGTTCGCTAAAGGGAGGACTGCAGACGACCTTGGGCGTATGAATGTCCATCAGCCGTGCTTCTGCTCATCTGGAACGCATCGCTGTCAGCGTTCACCGCTCGGTCACTCGTAGCACCACCAAGCGACGGACGGTCATCACTCCAGACATCAGGAGATGGCTGACCACGACGCACACGCGATCGCCATACCGTTCCCCTACCTCCACCACCCTTTCTGGCGATGTATCACGAGCTACGTCGAACAAGCTGACCGCGATCCATTCCCATATCAACCAAGTGCTCAACGCTCTGCCGGAGGACCCTACCGACAAGCCTGCGTTGTCGGTGGACGAAGCCATGCGCATTCTCAGCACGCTTGCCACGTCGGCCAGACAACAAGATTTGGCCTTGATCGAGAAAATGCTTGGCCAGCTGGCGCCTCTTTGCGGTCTTCGCGTCGACGCAGACGTTCACGACCATATCCTGCAAGGGTTGCTCAAGAACGGTAATCCCCAGACTCTCTTCAACTGGCTTAGCCAAATGCACGAAAAGCCAGGGAACGTCCGACCATTTCTCGAACATTGGCACGCATTTCTCAACTACTGCGCGGACAATGGTCAGCCCAAGCTCATACGACATGCCATGTCGAAGATGGCTCGCTCGGGTCGCAAACCCAATAACAATACCTTCAGGATGTTCTTTAGGGCATTGTTCAACTCGGGTGCTTCCGTCAGCGAATTCTACAGTGCCTTCGATCGAATAGAGAACTACTCCTTTCGCTACGACGAGGGTCTCGCGGAAATGCTGTTCGAAGGCTTTATGAAATTCAACGAGCCACAACAAGCTGCCGAGGTAAAGGAGGAGTTCCAGAGACGATTTAGCAAACGTGTCGTCAAGTCAAATGCCATTCAAGCGGAATGGGAGGAAAGCTTAGAGAATGAGGTCGAAAAATGTGGTATTACATCGGCGGTCAGGCTCTGCCAAGATTTCCGAAAGGAAGGGTATAAGGTCACGTCGCATACCCTCACCGTAATGCTACGCTCCAGTCGCCAGGTCGCCGATTTGGAATATGCAGAAGAGGCCTTGCAGATGAAAGCTGGTCCCCTGCAATGGTCCATTCTGGTCAGCAACGCCGTCCAGGCAGATGACCTCACCGGGGCTCATTCCATCTATCGTCAATTCAAGCTGCGCGGATTGACGCCGGATGCACCTCTTATCCAACCTCTTGTCGCTGCTCTTTGCGATTCCGCATTCCGAAGCCATTACGACGGACCAATAGATCGAGCACTAGAGCTCTATCGCGAGCTTTCCCATGCCGTTCCGCCATCGCCTTCCAGTGCCACCACGACGCGGCATTTCGGTCGTCAGCGTTCGCTTGGGCCCGATGCTTACATGTACGGGACTCTCCTTCGTGCCATGGCGAACTCGGTCGACGTGCAAAAGTATTCCCAGCTCGCCGTACATCTTCTTGCGGACATGGAAGCAAGAGAGATTAGGCCCGATGGCCACGTCGCCGTCGCATCACTCGTCGTCATGGCCATGCGCTCTTCGTCCAGCTTTGACGACGCTCTCAAGGCGTACAGAAGAGTCATGGGAAACGAAAACCCCAAGAACGTCGGCGTCAAGGGATACCGCTGGATCCTCTACACCCTGTCCCGCCTCTCCTTTGACCACGAACCTGCCTCGCCGCCCATCTGGCACTACTTTGAGATTGTCAAAGACATGCGCCGGTCAGGCGTCGAGATCACCCCGTACGTCTATGCGTCGCTTTTGAGGCGACTCGCCCGGCTTGCAGAGGGCGTCTCCGAAGAAGGAACCCCCAGACTCGCCGCGTCCGTCCGCAGAGTGCACGATCACCTCACCCTCGACCCGTCGATCACGCCCGACACCCTGCTCTGGAACCAGCTGATGGACGCATACCAGCGCGTCGGCCTCTTTGCCGAAGCGTACAGGGTGTGGGAGATGCTCCTCGTTAGCGAGACGTACGATCACGCGAGCGTCTCGATCGTCCTGGATGCATGTGGGTACGCCAATGCGTGGCCGCTCGCAGAACAGGTGATCAAGAAGCTCTCCGAGCGATCCTTCTCTCTCAACCAGGGCAACTGGAGCGCATACGTCGAGTGCATGTGTCGGAATGGGATGTTGAACGATGCTGTCAAGATGGTCTGTCTGGAGATGGGGAAGGATCACAAGGACGTCAAGCCAAATGTAGCTATCGCCCAGGTGCTCTTGACGTTTGCGACGAGGACGAACCAGCAAGACGAGGTCGCTATGCGTCTACAGCGGTATCTTCCCGAGTTGTGGGAGAGTCTACCTACTGATCTTGGAGGGTTTGTTATCAAGCCAGACGGAACATGAAGTTGCGAATGTAGTAGAATAATTAATCTAATATGGATCGTCTATGCAAATGTCATCGAACCGGCTGCGCAGTGGTTGGTACAGTGCAAGTGGTATCATACAGTGCGTGTGGTTGAACATAACGCGCGCGATGACAAAATCTGAAGAAAGAAAAACCCGCTACGTAAACCCGAGGTATCGTCTAGGAGGATTAAAAAAATAAAACATTATACTTGCGACGCCAGCTCTTCCACTGAGCGGCAATCACACTTGAAAGATACATCGAATCAGCGATGAAAATCTGACAACCAAACCCTTGAACTTACGACAAGGTTGAGGTCACCAAAAGCTTCAACCACATCGATCAGCGAAGTGAACTCAAAAGGTCATATATTGGGTACCCACCATCGTCGACACGGGAGACAGTCGGCCAGAATTTCTTCTCTCGCAGCCAGGGCATAGGGTAAGCGGCCTCCTCTCGAGAGTATGGGCTGCAGCAACGTATCAGCATTGTCAACCACAGCAAAGATGCAAGACGTACCGGTTCCACTCCTTGTCGGACAGAACGATAGCAGAGAGCGAATGAGGAGCGTTCTTGAGAAGGTTGTTGTCCTTCGGCTGTTTTCCCGAAATAACATCATCGACTTCCTTGCGAATCTGAATCAGGGCGTCACAAAACCTGTGTGAAAAAAAATGAATAATGTATACGACGTCCAGACGATGCAAGTACCAACCTGTCTATTTCTTGAAGAGTCTCTGACTCGGTAGGTTCGATGAGCATGCACGTCGAAATAGGCCATGAGCAAGTTGGTGGATGGAACCCGTAGTCCTTTATCGGGAAATGATTCAGCCTCGTGTTACAGTCAGGCCGTATCAACTCACCTGCAACCTCTTGGCGAAATCCGTAACCTTCAAACCAGCAGCTTTATCAAATTCTGAGAGATCAATCAACAATTCATGTGCAACACGATCGTTGGCGTTCCTAAACCGGACAGTATAATGTTCCGCAAGTCTTTGAGCCATGTAGTTTGCGTTGAGCAGCGCAACGTTGGTTGAGTGAGACAGACCATTGCCGCCTAGCATCTTGATATAGGCCCAAGAGATCAAGAGGATGGAAGCGCTTCCAAAGGGCCCTGCTGAAACTGCATTTACAGCCTTGTCTCCTCCAGTTTGAATGAGCGGGTGAGAGGGCAGGAATGGAGCGAGATGCTCGGCAACGCAGATAGGACTGAGAAAGGTCAATAAGAGACACCAAGCACTGGTTTGGACACTGCTACTCACCCGACCCCAGGTCCTCCGCCACCATGAGGGCTGATAAAACGGTCAGACTCACTTCTACGAAGCGATGGGATACGCCTACATAGCAAAAGTTTTGTGGAGGTTGAGATGGCACACATCTCCACCGCAAGTAGCGGGATTCGTCAACCCGACTTGAGCGTTCAAGTTTGCACCGTCCAAGTACACCTGTCCGCCGTTTTCATGGATAATCTTGCATGCATCTGCAACGCCGTCTTCAAATACACCAAACGTCGAAGGGTACGTGATCTAGGCCAGATTAGGTAGCCGATAGGTGTGGGAAAGTGGGGCCTACCATGCATGCAGCCAGGTTGTCCTTGTGCTTCTCAGCTTTAACCTTCAGATCAGTGAGGTCAAGGTTTCCATCCGCATGGGTCTTGACAGCGACAACTTTCAAACCAGCCATGACAGCGGACTACAGCAATCTTGTAAGCCCGACGATGCGTTATTCGGACAAGATTCCAACGTACAGCGGGGTTGGTACCATGAGCGCTTAAAGGGATCAAGCATATTTCACGGTGGCCTTCACCACGCGACTCGTGGTACGCGCGAATGATGGTCAAACCAGCATATTCACCAGCAGCACCTGAATTGGGCTGAACGGAGCAAGAGTGGAATCCGGTGATTTTACAAAGGTCTGCTTCGAGTTCCTGCATACATCATCAGTCTCACGAATAACACCAGGTAGATTGAAAAACCTTGATAATTTGCCTATATCCCTTCACCTGGTCAACCGGAGCGAATGGGTGCACGCCCGCAAATTCTGGCCAAGTGAGTGGGATCATGCTGGAAGTACTGTTCAGCTTCATGGTGCAGCTGCCGAGCGGAATCATAGTATGGACGAGCGACAGGTCTTTGGATGCAAGATGGAAGATGTATCGGAGCATCTCGGTCTCGGAGTGATGCGAATTGAACACAGGATGGGGGAGGAACTCGGAGGTGCGAAGAAGCGACGAAGGAATGGCAGTTATGGTGGGTTGAGGAACGCCGGCGAGAACCCCTGCGGGTCCCGAAGCAGCTGTAGCAAATATGCTAACCAGTGTTTCAAGGTCCTCATAGCCGACGGACTCGTCAAGGGTGACACCGACATGTGTACTATCCACCCTCCGAAGGTTGACGAACTTTAGGGCAGCAGCAGCGTGGACAACCTCTGCATTTTTGCAGACTGCAGACACGTCAACGGTCAGGGTGTCGAAATAGGCATCGTTGACGACTCTGAACCCAAGACGCTCAACGCTGGCGTGGAGAAGTTGGGTGAACAAATGAACTTTCTTCGCGATGCGTGTCAAACCGACTGGACCATGGTATATGGCATACATGGCGGCCATGTTTGCGAGGAGAGCTTGGCTTGTACAAATGTTGCTGGTCGCCTTCTCTCGACGGATGTGTTGCTCCCGGGCTAATCGTGAACGTAAGCTTTCGTTCAGTGCCTATTTGAAGTCACTGACTCTGCAGAGCCAGCCTGTATGCTGGATTTCCCATTGCATCCTTGCTCCGTCCGATCAACCGACCGGGCATCTTCCTTTTGAGACAATCCGTGACAGCAAAGAAGGCAGCGTGGGGACCGCCGTAGCCTGATGGTACACCAAAGCGTGCTGAATTTCCCAAGACGACGTCGGCACCCCATTCTCCAGGTGGGGTGAGCAAGGTCAAGGCGAGAAGGTCGGTGGCGCAGACGAGGAGTGCACCGCTGTCGTGAACCCGGCCGGCGAGTTCTCGGTAGTCTGAAATTTGTCCATTCACATCGGGATATTGAACCAAGATTCCGGCGAGGTCGGCACGCAGCTCCGGATCCTCCAGGGCCGTACGGCAGTCGCCGACGACGAGACGGATCCCGAACCCCTTGGCACGAGTGCGAAGAACGGCGATGGTCTGCGGAAGCACAGCATTGTCCACGAAAAAGGACTTGCGCTTCTGGCCGCAATGGACGTAGGCCAAAACCATGCTTTCAGCTGCGGCGGTTGCCTCGTCCAAAAGGGAAGCATTTGCAATGTCCATGGCTGTCAATGATGCGATCATCGACTGGTAGTTGACGAGGGACTCAAGGCGGCCTATGACCGGACTTAAACCTGGCAAGGGGAGGGAGATCACGATGGCTGACCTTGGGCTATCTCTGGCTGGTACGGGGTGTACTGGGTATACCAAGCGGGGTTCTCCGTGATCTGTGAGAGTGTCAGGCAGGTAGAGGGGCGGGAGTGGGAATGACTCACGTTGCGGAGGATGACGGGAGGTACGACAGCATTGTGGTAACCCATGCCAATATAGCTCTTGAACTGACTGTTTTGTTTTCCGAGGGCCTTTGCGCGGGCGTGGAGCTCGGACTCGCTGAGGGGAGGCATGGAGGCATCGCTGATGGTGATGGCGGGAATGCGGATGGCTGAGGGGACGGTGGCGGCCAGGAAGGCGTCGAGGGAGTCGTAGCCGAGTTTTGAGAGCATGAACAAAGTTTCATGGTCGTCTGGACCGACGTGCCTGTCGGTGAAGGTGTCGAGGGAGTCGAAGAGGGAGGAGGGTGCCCTGGCTGTTGCGAGCGATCGCGCGGTGCGCTTTGTGAGAGCGGAGAGGAGGGCGAGCCTGAGAGCCGGTGCAGAGCGCAGGGCAGCCATGGGAGGGGAAGGAAAGACAAGGGGGGGACCGGGCAAGAGGAGAGATATAGCGGTGGATGTTCACCGAGCCAGGTTCGGACACCGAGTCGATTACGCTTTTGTCGTCGGGTCTGGGCATCACGCCGATAAGAACCGGCGCGGCCATGTTCGTCGCCCGGCTCCTCCGCGCGCTGCACTGGCAATCCGCCGACGTCGACCGCGACGCCGATGACGAGGATGACGGCGAACGAGACTTCACTCATGCTCGGGGACGATATCCACCGAAAAAAAACTTTTTTTAATCTGACAACTTCCTTTTACGGCATATCAGACCTGCCACGCGAGACCGAGGTTGCTCATGATTAGCTTTCTCAATGCTGTGCAGTCAGCCCAGAGACGTCAGACGAGCTCGAGCGTGGTCCTTTCGTCGCGCTCGACCTCTGCTGCAGACGACGCACACGTTGACGTGATAGCAATGCAGCCACATACCATTCGAGGATACGGAAGCGGAGCGCCGTGGTAATCCCACATCATGTCTGACCCCTCCCAAATACTGCAAGCTCACCCTACACGCCCACCCGTGCACGTCTCCAAGCACACCCGACTCTCGCCTGTCGTCACGGCATCAGTGCCAGTCCATCGGCGCAACCGTAGCGAATAAACCCGATAACATCCTCCCCTCGGTCTCTGCTCCGACAGGGTCAGTCCCGTCTGCGGGCCGCATTTACCCGTGCAACTCACCGTGGGTCTTCCTCCCAGTCTCGCTCCTGCATGCCCTGCACGCCATCCTTGTCCACCAGTCGGGCAACAACGCGCAGGGACTCCTTGGCAGTTTGCGCACCACTCCCGGATATCTCTCCTTCGTAGTACGATATCACAGATAGCACCTGCCTGAGCGACCTGGACGCAGACTCTGATCGGAGCGACATCCTCCGATCCACAGAGCCTGGGTGCGCCAGCGTCTGCAGAATCCCCGTCTGCCTTCGGACGACACTCGACGACCGCACCAATTCGTACTGCAAGTTCCCGAGTCCGTCGACAACCTTTCGGGGATAACACGATGACGTACAATGAATACGTGAACATCTCCCGGCGTCGCCAGAAATATCTCCACTTTAGATAGCACAAAACCCACCAATCGGATCATCTCCAGTTCGTTTCAGTCTCGTGCCTGGATTTCAAGCGCTGCCGTCACACACCTCTTGCACGAGATTCTCGACCCCACCTGTCGAGCTCAGCTGATCCAACTTGTTCGCCAGGAATTCAAGCACTCCAACGATGGCTTTCCAAAGTTCCAACCACTCATAGTCTGCCCATCGCCTGGTCAGTCGTGGTACCCATACCGGACAAGGCAACTTGCCTATTCGTACTCGAACCTTTTGGAGGTACCAGATGACACGGTAACACGTCCAGATACACGTCCTGCCCTAATATCAGCGCTATCTTGCCGGGTAGCACGTCGGACACGACCTACGTGTAGGTGTACACCTCGAGGCGTTTATGGAGATTATGCCGAAGCCATAGCACGCAGCAGTCGAGCAGCGCACAAACCGGCGGGCGTGTCGACGCCGGCGTAGGCAACAATGGCAGTCGCTACATTCAGAACCACATGTTGGAAAAAAAACCTAGACGTCTCCAAAGGGACAACATACCTGACGACAAAGTCTGATGGGTTGCACGGACTGGCCACAAAACACATCCATCACTCTTGGGTTCTCGGCCATGATCAACAATATATTCATCGCGAGATTTGCATACGCCATCGCCCGTGGCGAAGCAGACGACGTCCCGTGTGTCAATAAATATGAGGATAATGATAAGATGGTATACGACAGAGGTGTGGTCGTCCCCCCATCGTTAGAGTGCGTCGTGTCCGTGAACACTTGTGTGAAAAGAGGATTGAAAAAGAGGAATTCGAAAAGCGGAAGAAGGGAGACACTAGCTTCAATGGGTCTGAAGTCGCATTCACCTTCGAATTCTGGGAGGCAGGGAGGAGTAGTGTACTCACTGGTTCTTGAATAATTCCCGCGGTGGGTCTAGAGGTTGCGAGGACAATGCACGATCGGGTCTCAAGGACGTGATCAACGTCCCGATTGTTTTCGCAAACGTCGGTAGCGAGTCGTCCGAGATCTCTTGATATGCTCTAGAAAGGCCAGTAGCGAGCAGTCTCAGTATCTGTTCCGTGTTTGAAGCAGCCTGGTATACCTGACGGCCGCATCACAAGCGAAATTCTCAGCCCAACATATCGTTCTCATCAATTCGATGTCACCAGTGTCCCGGATATGCTGAAGGTATGGGTTGAGCTTTGCAGCGTCTGACCTATGAAAGTTGGCGAGAAAGGAAAGCAACAGAGTTGCTTCAAACGTATAGCGTTCCGTTTCAGGCGATTTGATGAGCTACAGAGCGGTCACCAAGTTGCTATAAGTAGGTAAATCATCGACGCACGTTCACCAGGGCAGGGAAGAGGTCTCTGCGGAGGAGATATGCACCAGGACTCAACTGGTTGATGCTGCTCATATACACGATGGCCAGTTGAAGGACTCGATGCCGCATGGCAGCTTCCGTGTGCTATCAGTACCACGACAGGAACTAGACGTCAGACCCGAACGCACTGTCAGCCTTGTCATCCCCCAGAATCTGAGCGATCATGTCGACGAACTCCTGCGTGAGCATCAGCCTGTCAGCATCTCGGTCGTTCGAATACAGCTAGGCACAATTCACCATGAACACCTTGTCGCTCTCATTGATTTCACCGGCAAAGACCACCATGACCTCCCATCCTGCGGGGTTCTTTGCCAGTATGCATCGCAGCACGATGGACAGCGTCTCGATCGCCCGCAGACGGATGGTCGTATCCTCTTCGCTCCTAGCTGCAAAACTGACACATGTTACGAATAACAGGTGCAGAACCGACTACTAACAGGACGACGTCCGTGACCAGTCAGCATCCATGAACGGCGACAAGAAAGCTGTCAGACCTTGTGCACATATAGACAGTCATCTTTTGACAAGGCGATTAGAAACTTTCTCAGGAAGTCGCGGTCGGGATCGAGACCAAAGAACGCTCGCCAGAACTGCTGTTCCGTTTCATTGGGCGATATTTGTGCTGGGCTGAGGCCCTGGATTCAACTCATGAAAAGAGAGATCTCGTCGTTCGTCGTGAAATCGCTTGCCTGAACGAGCTTGTTCAGTGCTATAGAATGTCTTGAGGTCGGTTTCAATGATAGCCGCGGGTTACTCATGACGGATGTCGTCTGATGACGTGTATTGGGACACACTATTAGCTGCTCCTTTGACTGCATCTCTATGCAGTCTCACCCGTCCGTAAGTATTTCACTGCAAAGAGCAACCCCGGACCTGCCCAACATCACCAGCATCCCCGTCTCGCAGATCTTCTCAGCAAATATCCAAGGTCTGCCGGTGCGCTCTTTCAGACGTTCAACGACGTTAGCCTAGGTATGTCTTCCCCCTCCGAAACGAGACGCCCCGAGCCAACATCGTGCATCGTGATCTGCACGCAGCGCAGAAATGGACAGACATTCAACTGCTTGAACTTTCAATGTGTGGACGCGGCGCCATCAAAGGCCTACGGCCGTCACTCGTGCGTACCATCTGCTCTGCCACGCGTCAGTCCGTTTCGTTGATCGAGCGACACCTCGTCTTCCAATGGCGACAGACTGCAGGCGAGCCACCGTCAGCATGCGTCGTCGTGCCATGCGGGCTCGCAGAATCCCTCAGCACATCATGGTACGTCCAAGCAATCCTTCAGGTGGTTTATTCCTCATCCATTTTTTTACTCTCAGGATCCGTGATGCATTCGCTGCGTTAGACAACCAGCTCGCAGACGCGCCAGAAGCGCTTTTTGTAGCGATCTGTTCCGAAGACTCGTCGATCGTGTACTATAAAATCAGCAAAGGCATAATCAAACCTCAAGTTTGAGAGGGAATCAACGTTTCCAGGTCAAACAATCTGGGTTGCCGTCGTCGGTGACAAAGTGTGTACCACGGTATAAGTGGTGACTGGTGATACTACACCTCGAAGAGTGCTGAGCGAGTAAAGGCGTTCAGAGCTGCGGACTTTTGTGCTGGCAACCGATTCCCAAGACAGCAAGTATTCGTCACTGCAGCAATCCATCGAACCCTGCGTCGACCATCTCTGCAATCCAACTAGCAAGCGCCTCGTCCTTCATCCTTACACCCTCTAACATTCTCCTGACGCCTACAAACGCCCTACGCCCCTTCCTCTCCCCTTCCACCTCAACCCCATAGTCCTCCGTCATGACTTCTCCGTCGTCCTCTTCCACTACCCCAGGGAATCCGAATCGCTCGCCGTCTGGCCGGGGCGCTAGGTCCGCCGCAACAAACGAAGTGTGGAAGAGGATGCGGATTATCAGCAGAGCTGTGAGAGAGCTGGATGGAGGATCAACCACTGGGCGAGGGAACTTGACTGATGTAGACCGTGGTGGTGGCGGCGGACGCAAGGTCGGATTTGCTAGCGGGTAATTGTCGTCCACGGCGATGGTAATGTTATCATCTTGCGATGAGTGTCGCGCGGGAGGCTGCGAGCATGGCATGTGTGTGAGGACATGTAATCTCAGGTGTGATTTGGGCATTCGCGCAGCACTGCAAGTAGACCAGAAACACAGTGGATGACTTGCTTCGAGATCGTCGACATGCTGAATTAGGTGGTCGTACAATTCACCAGCACTTGAGAAAGGAGTGGTGCTACATTGGGATCTATCCCACTGACATTTGAATCGCTGCATTGTTTCTGTTTCCTTCTTCCTGCTGACCCCACGCACCACAAATCGCTGCGGTGGACCCGGGAGCACCATGGCCTGGGCTTGTGGGAACACGACATTGACATTTTTTATCACATCTGACGCCACGAGCACCGGAAAATGCTCGACGTGTGGTGCGAACGCGTCTTTGTAAAGGTTCCAAAAGTCAACTTGGGTGAGCTCGCCGTCCGGCTCTGCGACGAACATGGTTTTCATCCTGGCACGCAAAGTAAGCAAAACGCATGAAGCACGGTCGAAAGGACAGACCATTCGTAACACCGCGTTGGCTCTGGTATGGGCACTAGTCGTTCCAACTCCTCGCTCGTCAGGTCATGATCCGGCGTGGCAAAGTTCGTGTTCGCGGAAATTGTGCGCACTGAACCAGTGATATCCACAGAGACCTCTTCTTCTACTTGCTCCGCGAGTAAAAGGCTGACGAGAACCCTGAGACTACTTGGCATAGACGGATGGAGGAGGAATGCTTTTGCCATGGGCGGATGCGAAAGGTGTGCATACAAGTAATTCAAAGAAGCTTCGACGAGAGGCTTGTCCATGAATAGCGGGAGATATCGTACGGCGGCTTCGAGGGCTGGTGAGTCGGCTTCAAGCCGTGAGGCATTGGAGGGATGCATAAACAAGTGTCCAAGAACTGTGAGGGCCGAAATGACGAGAGTGCGGTTCGACGAGTGACCTGCGATGCGAAGCAAGGTGCGGAGTGGACTGTTTTCTGCAGAGTCTGGATTGGGGAGGGTGACACGGGATGAAATGGCTTGCAAAAGCTCGATGATATTGAGAATGAACTCGACGTTGGCATCTGACTCTGGATTGAGGTTGCTGAGAGCGCCGAAGATCAGGGGTTGCGTTCGCCGGCAGTCGGCGAGCTCGAGCGCGTTGGGTTCGTTTGTCGCCGAGTTACGAAGGACGAACAGAGATTCGATGGCATGTCTGCGCTTCCTGTCTGCCTCTCGAGACAGGGAGAAGAAGTGATAGTTTTCGGACTCGAGGTGACCTTCCTTGACATACCACTCGGGCCATTCGAACAGCGCGTCTGTGAGTCCGGGAAGAGACTTTAACATGAATAGGTCGTTAGTGCATAGCCTGTGAAGTCTGTCTAACGCCCATCCGATCTCTGAGTGGATAGTGGAACGCAGCGACAGCACCATGCGATTGCTCGGCGTGTGCTCTGTGTACCACCCTGGAGCAATGGTCAGCGCCTCGCTGGTGACCTGGGACGGTGCTCACGTTCGTAGTCGTCTGTGACATTCGGTGCTGACCGTTGTGCAGGCTGTTGTTGAAGATATGGGCGATACGCGGCTGCCGCTGTCACCACCGGTGCTGCTCCCGTTCTGACTGGCGTTGCGAGCGCCATCGAGCAAGCGGTATCATCTGGGTCCGTCACGCTCCGCGCTTTGTCACGCGTCTGTCACACGTGACTTGTACGTCACATATCACGCTTCTACTTGGACAGGGACTACGACGATGGCGTTGATTGAGGTGCGTCGCTTGCTGCTGGCTTCAGCCCACTCCAGCTCACCGCTTCTTCTAGGTTATTGCCAACGATCGTTTGGGTCGTAAAGGTTTGCCATCATCCGTTTCCTTATCGCAATGTGTCTGACCACCGCCCAGTCCGTGTCAAGTGCAGCCTCGACGATACGGTTGGCGATCTAAAGAAACTCATCGCTGCACAGACAGGAACGGACCATACGAAGATTCAGTTGAAGAAATGGTGAGCTCTTGGTCGCTTACTGGGGTCATCCTCTCTACCCGTCACCTCGTTGTCAAGGTATACAATCTACAAAGACCACATCACCCTCAGGGACTACGAGATCCACGACGGCATGAGTTTGGAATTGTACTAAGTAGCTCCGCAACATCGTCCATTCGATTCGTCCGACGTATCACTTTGTTTGCTACTCACAGCAAAGTATACTCAAGATTTATTCAGTATGTGCTGCAGTCTGAATTATCCGGACTCGTGAACAATTCGGCCATCGGCCAATCTCTCGCTTCACAGAAGCGTACCGTACTGTAAGAGAATCATCATCTGGCGACAGTGATCAAATACTCCGACTTGGATCTGCTCTTAATCTTGTTCTGGACATCTTCATCCGTACCAGTCCTGGCCACCAGCATCGAAGACGCCCGCGTTATAGACGGTTGTCTCCCAATAAAAGGTCTGACAGTTTCCTTGCTCGCCTTCCCCCACCCTTGTATGCGATTCGGCAACGTGTTCGATCTCAAGTGCTTTCGCGGCGTGCTCTCTTCCTGCGGATACAGGGGAGTAGCTGCCTCGGGAAGCGACGAAAGACGCGGACCACGGGGACCACGAGGACCAAGCCTGGATCCGACCGATCCAGACCCTGTCACCTGCCCGGCCTCTGTAACGAAATTATATATCCGCGAGTCGGTCCCAATGACTCGATCGATCTCGTCCAAAGAAGCGGTGACGTTGAGACGTCGTGTCGTAGTGTCCGTCGAATCAGAAAGAGGGTAGACGGATGGTGAATCTTCGCTTGCATCTCTTACGGAGACTCCGCCCTGAGAGACTGACCCAATCTCGACTTCTTGCGCCACTACTGTCATATCAGTGCCCGAGTACTTCATTCCAGGCACGGTTTCTCCAATTTCGTTATTGCATCGAGACTTGCGGTACCACGTTTCACTACGTCCGAGCTGCGGTTTAGCGCGGAGCCGCCCATGCAACTGTGAGATTGCGGCCGTTGGAGGAGGATCGATGGAGAGGAAGTTGATTATCCTGATCGGCAAGGTGGCTTCGACATCAGAGGACAGGCTACCTGTGGTGACGTTGACGTTGAGGGTGTACTCCACTTCCAGTAGTCTCACACGGGACACAGACAAGGCATCGTGCTATCATCCCTCAATCAGAATGCTCCACTCCAATACGAAAAAAAAACTCACTGGTAAGACAATGTGATGCACAAAATCTGCTGTATCCCCCGGCCGTACTCCCACCCACCATCCTTTTGCACTTGCGTGCCCTTTGGAGCACTTTTGTCCCATGACAAGCACGCTCGCGGCAACTACCTTCCTCATCGTCATTGTCTCGCACGCATCCGGATCAGTATCGATCTTTCCCTTTCGTCCTGCGAGCGGCTTGAAGATGGTCGTGGTTCTAATAAGGGTAATTGACGCTCCCTTCACCGTCTTCTTTGACTCGTTGACGACTCGCAGGTGAATAACACACCGTTGCCCAGCAACCCAATAAAGTCTATGCATCGCCGCGCTGAGCCTTACTTTTCCGCTCCCTCCCATGAAGACGGACTTTGCAGCCTCGCTCACCAATGGGCGTGGCGCAGGGGAAAGCTTCGTATCGAACGACAGGCGGGGCCAGACCTCGCAGGACCGATAAAAATGCGCAACGGATTCTTCCGAGGTTTCTGGATCTTTGAGCCTGAGCGAGGCCATTGCGAAGTATCTGAGTGCCACGCCTGAATGAATGTTCAGTGTGCCCTTGGCAATCCCACAGGTTCCATCTGCGGGAAGAGTCAGCGAGAAGGGTAACACGTGGATGCCCTCTTTCGCCTCTGCCCAGCCATCTTGGTCGGGCGGGCTTGCTAAGACGGAATCCCAGGCAGGTGCAACGTGGGACAGGAGGGCTGTACACTGATAGAATGTGCATCGCGTGTTTCCGTGGGGGATTGCTTCGTAGCCTACTACGCGAACCTTTGCTTTGGAAAGGAGAATTGGAGTGTTTTGCTTCTTACTGACATTCTTGCGGACGTGAATCGTGATATGGCCTTTGAGTGCGCCGCCTTGCACGCATGTTTCGCTCTCGAGTACGATGTCCACCTCAACGCGGGAACGCGGTTTCGCCTTTTCGAGAGCAAGAACATCGGGGGGTACATCATCGTTCCCAACGATAAATAGCGCTCCGCTACTAATGACTTTCTGGAAGGATGCGGGTGGGATGACGGACGCATTGCGCTTCAACCGGAAAGCGGAGTTCCCAAGGAGGATGCGTAGTTCAGATGTGCTCTTGTGGGGAGGGGCAGAGATCTGCAGCAAGGTGTCGCTCGTAGACAAGCCCACGCCATGAGGAGTGAGGTTTATGTCGTCTCCGGACTTGACCTTTTCTTTCGCTGTGCCTCTCCTCCCCCTCCAGGTACCCCTTCGACTGGCTTTGTCCTGGCTATCCTCGCGCCATATTTCCTTGCCCATCTCGAATGCCGCGCCGACGACAGTCGGGACGGTACTTCCACCTGGCGTGAGATAGCCTTGTTCGATCCTCTGTCCGACCCGGTATCCCGAGCTACCAGGCTGTGCGTAGACGTCCAGCTCCACGGTGGAGTCGCCCGTCTCGGCGAGAAGGAGACCCCGCATAGATGATATGGAGCGTAGGGTTGGGAGCCAGCTGGAGGTGGTCATATCCAAGATGTCGGAGTACTGATTGGGTGGATATGCGGTGGCATCGGAAGAGTTGCGAAGCGTCCCAGACCGGTCTGTGGGTGGTAAGATGAAAGAGGAAGTCGTAGAGGACGTAACAAGGGTAGAGGATGGGATAGTGGACAGGTTTGGCGCGATGAGGATGGATGGCCGGAAAGTGGTCGCGAGATCTTGGCGATGGACTGTTGCGGGTGGTGACATTGGTCGATCACACGTTGCAGGACGCGTTATGTTGGCAGATGCTGTGGGACGAGAACAAGAAGCATGGTTTGCGAACGCACGGCGGTGTTCATTTGGAAGTGGACCGTCGGTTGGTCGGGTCCATCGATCGTGATCATCCCAATCGAGACCGGGGACAGGGTAAGCGGTTTGCCTGGCAAGACCACGTATGACCTGTGTATGAACCTGTGATTGACAGTGAGTACGACCACGAGGCCCAGGCGCGCTAGGTCATCCTGTGTAAAATGTGGAGTCCTGGTTGAGCGGGCGGTGTTGTGGTCGAGGAAAAAGGACAAAATGACGCAGACGACCTCGCGTCCGACACGCCTCGCTCCGCTTCTAGGACGTATATATATAAGCCGTCCCTCGGATATCTAGCGCCACCATCCTCATACAACAATGTCACTCGGACTACCGCCAGTATCAGTCAGTCTCAAGACCATCGCTCCATATCTCCAACGCGCCGAAGAGCTCGTCGAACGCGAACCCGTCGTCGCCTATTGGTGTACGTCCCACTCTCACCTCCTGGCAGTCGCTGACTGCTGTTCGTCTCAGGCGCCTACTATGCAGCGCAGCTTGGCATATCCCTCAAAGCCCAAGACGCCAATTCCCGCAAACTCCTTGTCAACCTCCTCGATGCCCTCGAACGCCTCAAAAAAGAGATCGGTGCAAACGACACCATCGACATCGAGCCCGCTAGCGCCGCCTATGTCGAAAACTTTGCCTTGAAAGTATTCAAGATGGCGGACGACGAGGACAGGGCTAGTAACGCAACAAAGTATATCCTCCTTCCCCACTACGCCAGCCTGCATCTCATCCATACACAGATCTACTGCGAAAAAGTTCCTGGCGGCCGCCAACTTCTTCGAAGTCCTTCGAGTCTTCCCAAAGTTGGACGTCTCGGAATCGGTAGGTCCATCTCTGGATTATCATCCGTGCCTACTAATTCCCTTGCAGACAGAGAGCAAGTTGAGATACGCCAAATGGAAGGCAGTCGAGATTGCCAAAGCCTTCCGCGAAGGCAGGCGCCCAGCTCCTGGGCCTGCAGGGTCTCAATTAGACCCTGATCCGTCATCTTCTCTTCCTTCCTCGGATCAATTTGTCTCGGACCAGCAACCACCGGCGCCACCAAAGCCCGTCCCTCGTGAACCGTCTCCTCCTGCAAAGTCGTCTTCCCGCTCCCCGAAACGTCAATCACCACCACCACCTCTTCCTCCTGCAGACATTGCCCGCGCAAACCGTCTCCCGATCATCTCGGGCGGGGATAAACATGACAATGAAGCCCTCAGCCCTGGGCGCTGGAGCACTACTGCCACACCCGGATTTGATGTAGCCAGAACACCAGGGTTGGCAGGTACAGACAGCATTGTTGGAAGCTCGGATAGCTTGAACAACTGGCATGAGCACGTTGTCGACCCCATGACGCGGGCCGCTCACGCTGGTAACAGCAAACTTACGACTGCCTGGGTTAGCACCGAAATGGAAGGCGCAGAAAATGACGTCGAGCCCGTCGAGGACACTACTCTGAACCGAGGTAGGGTGCGGTTCTCCCTCGACACCCCCGATGGACCCTCACCCCCCAGACGGGCGTCCGCCTCCCCGCCCTTCCATGTCCAAGACGTGTGCTCACCACCCCCGGGACTTGTCGATCTCCCACCGGGGTTCGTACCCACCGGAGCCCCATTGTATGCACCAACGGCTGGGTCTGCCACGTTTGGTTCACCCGCGACTGGCAGTCCATCGTTTGTCGTGCCCCCTCTCCCACCACACGTACCTCACTCCATACTATCATTTCCCCCGCCCCCCATGCCGAATGCACCGCCCGTATCCTCAATTGCACCGCCACACACAACTGATTCCATGCACGTACCTCCATATCCGGCCCCACCTCCTCGAGAAGTAGAGCTGACGCCGAAACTCATCGCAAAGGCGCAGAAGCACTGTAAGTTTGCCATTTCGGCGTTGGACTATGAAGACACGGAACACGCGATCAGAGAGCTGAGAGCTGCGCTGGAGACGTTGGGTGCGTCCGTTTGAGGTGGTGATCTGCAATGGCAGACGTTGGCCAGGCTGGTTCCTGTCATCGGCATCTTGGTATTTTTCTATTTATTTCACTGATCTGCTTCAAAATATGTATGTCGTGTATTTGTTTAAATCCTGTTCTATTGATTACTCCACACCACCAGCGTGTGCAGGCTTTATGACACGTAGTTACAATACTCGCCTCAATAATAATCCAGTGCATCATTGCGCAGTGTGGGATCGGAAGCAAAATTACTGATATTAAGAACACGCGACGCCGCTTATGGCACTATTTTGAAGACGGACTGTGCCTGATCCATATCAGCTGGACTCTCCACGTGTGGGGACCCTGGGATGATCGTCGGGAAAGCCATCCGGGGCAAGGCAGGCGTAACTATAGGTGTAAGCTCAGGTGGAGCACTTGGATCTTCCGAGGATATGGGAAGTGCCACAGTGGATATGGGTGGAACAGATGGAGAGAGAGGTACCATTGGAGGCGTGGCGGGATTTCCAGCTTGAGATGGCGAGACAGGCGAAAGCGACGATGGCTGCGCGGGATATACATGGAATGGAGGGGGAGAAGATGTCGCTGAAACATTGGATAGTGCGGGCGACATGGCGTCAGTGCGGGGCGGGGACACCGCAAGGTCGAAAAGCGGGGGAGGAAGTGTATGGAATGTCTTCAGGGCCGTCGAGAGGGCGTCGAGCTGGTTAGGTCGGACGGAGAGTTCAAGAGGCAAGATTGGGCCACAAACAGGACGTACGAACCTTGCTCATGATCCCACCAATGGCCGCCTTTCGCTGTGCAAACTGTTTTGCAACCTTGGCAAACTCTTCGTCTCGCCTCTTCTTACCATACATGTGGACGCCGTCTTCGTCTTCATCCTCGCCGTCTTCGTCCTCGCCATCAGAATGGTCGACAGAAATCTCGGAGATGGCAATTCCTGTGACACCACCCTCTGGTTCATGCTCTTCGGGCTCTTCGTCACCAATCGGCAAGGTATGACCCCTTCTCGATCTCCTCCTGGGTCCAATATTACCGCCCTCGCCCGCGGCCTCACTCGCGATGGTACCCGTGTGGGTATTGCTCCCTGGGCCCTTTCCACCAACGCCCTCCATGTCTGCGTGCATCGCAGCAATCTCGGCCTGAAGCTCCAAAATGCGCTCGAGACTCGACCATAGCTTGCGGTCGTCCGCTGTTAGAAGTGGAGCGGAGGCAGATTGATCTCCCGGCGTGGCCGTGGATGGTGATATGGGTGTGTGCTCGCCGAGCTTGGCGCCTGAGAACGGGTCATAGATAGTCAGCGTGGGACCCTGCTGTGTGCACGAGGTGGGAATCGAGGGAGGCGTGTGCACTGAATCGGATGTCGTCAGCGACACAGACGGTTGTGGCGCGTTCGAGGGCGGTGATGAGGTACCATGCACGGGATCGGTCGCTGGCGGAGCAGACTTGCCAAACACCTGTGCGATGATGGCGTCCTGGGGGGTAAACAGGGTTCGCTCAGGGCGTTTTGGGAGAGATACCCGCTGGGTGATCTGAGCACTGTCACGCCCAGGTCGATACGTCGTCGCGTCGAGACTGGAGGCCGGTGGTGCGTCGGATGTCCTCAAAGTCCATGTATCCTTTCCTGCGCTGTGGATCAGGCTGGGAGTGGGCGCATAGACACTAGTGTCGTTGATGTGTGCATGGACTTCGTCGAGTGGGACTAATGGTACATCGGACACCGAGGTCAAGTTACCTGGTGTCTGTGCGGGTCCGACGGTGGACTGAGAGACCGATGAGGCGTTCGAAGGGCCGGACTGGGCGTTGTCGCGGACTGGTGGAGGTGTTCGGTGACGGCTGGACTTGCTACTGAACCACAGGTTCATTGGCAGACGAAGCGAGGATGCAAAGGACGAGTTTGGACAATTAACCCCTGTCTACCATCTATTCGATGCTGAGCGCGCCGAACCTGCCAATATTCCCCGCAAGAACGACAGGGTTGTCTTCGTCTTCGTCCCCGTCCTCATAATCCGTTCTACCCGTTGCAACTTCGATCCCAGCCACGATATCCTCTTCGCTCGACGGCTCTTCCATTTCACTGTCCTGTTCCCCACTATCCTCTTCTTCGTCCATCTCAAGCTCGTCCCATGCGTGCTGTTGTACCCCATCCTTCAGCCATATGCCGTCGTCACTCGAAACAAATCTTCCAGGAGGCCAGAACGCCCAAAGGATCCTTCCTTCCGCGACCAACCTCAATACTGTGAAAATGTATATCGAACGGTCAGCACGATATTTTAACAAGTCCAGTTGGCAAACACCCACTTGCGTTCCCAGCTCGATGAATGTCTGGTCTCCCAGCCTTAGCAGTGACCCATCCTTTCTTGTCAGCGTAGGCAGTCATGATGTCGTTTGCCGTCCATTCGAGCTGAACTTTGGTCTGCTCTAGTGGGCGCTGCCCTGATCTCCAAGTGCGTTTGTTCTCGACAGAGGTTGCATTAATGGGTGTCGGCTTAGATTTAGACTTGGAGCTCGAGGCAAGTTTGTTGGATTGAGATATTGAACCGCGATCGTTTGTCGATGCAGCCGCGACGGCAGTATTGAATGCAGACGATATGGACAATGAAGGATGCGAGAGTTCTAAAATCTGTTCTAAGGGGAGAAGTCGAGCGAGCTGGTGTACACAAAAGGATATCGCAGCGATCCGGGAAATAGGAAGGACTCCTGAAAGGACCTATTCTTGGAAATACATACCGTACCACTAATAACGGAGAAAAGGATACATACCTGGATATCCATTGGTACGAATGAGGGCATAACGAGTCCCGGACAGTCAACAAGGCGGACGTCGGAAGTCCAGAAGAGAGTTTGAAAATGCTTTGTCTGGAGATAGTTCAATCAGCGTCAAAGGACAAGCAGTGTTGTCACACACCTTGCCAGGAGTTCGCGATGCACGCACTCGTGTCTTTCCAAATATCGCATTTAACAGTGATGATTTCCCGACATTTGGCTGACCTATGCACAAACTGGATGAGTGGTTGTCATCGAGATGAGTGTATGGGATACCAATAACCCCAACGGTCAGAAACTCTGGTTCTTTCCATTCGTAGGCATCGCCCACCCGTTCCTCGCTGTCTGAGACGTTGACACTACTTCCCTCGTCAACCTCCTCCCCTTCAATTTCATGCTCGACGTCTTGCCCCTTTGGCACTGCGGTGCCCCCGACAGCTTTCCCAACCAGTTTCCCTTTTGCGTTGAGGACGCCGTCCCAGTCGATGACCTTCTTGACTTTGGGTATCCACTGAGCGATTCTCTGCAGTCGCTTTTCTTCGCTTTCTCCGGTTCGTGGAGTTGTCACCCACTCCGGAGGCTGAAGGAGTTGTTCGTGTATATCCTTGAGTGTATAGACCAGTCTTTCCTTGAAAGTACCTGGTAGGTGCGGTTCATACCGTGTGGGTCCTTGCTCGACTGTGAGGGACGGTTTCGGTGCATAGGCCTCGACTGGCACCACAGGTACGCCGGGATAATTGGCGTTGAGAAAAGACGTCCAAGATGCGACACGCACAGGACCGGAAATGTCCACCTTGGTTAAGACGAGGATGATGCGTGGCGTTTTAGATTTCGATCGCCTCGAATGCGGACTGGGGTCATTTTCAGTAGGCGAAGAGGTGGGGATATTGAGGTGTGCAGAGAGTGAAGAGGGGAGATGGAGAGGTGGGCAACGGGAGTCGAGCAAGACGAGCAAGACCTGGGATATTTCTGTGACGCGCCAGCTGTTTCGGGTGTGATAACGGGTATGCATCGTGTCTGGTGACTCAGTCTTTGAGAGACGAGTGGGGAGAATCAGCTTACAACTGTCTCCAAACCTCGATGTTTCTTTCAAAGTGGGTGGGTGGATGGGGCATTGGGCGGGTCTCGGAGTCATCGATACGATTGGCAAAGGTGGTGGTCTGATCAGTCGATGGGAGCGCGTTCAATGCGCGTTGCCATTGCTCGACGACCGCATCCTGCTGTGCGAGCCAGGTGCGAAAGTAGGCCTGTTCATTCGCGTCGAGTTCCTCCTTGGACATCTGGTACCTCCATCTGGGCCTCTTTGGCACCGTGGGCTGAGGCAGCTGAGACTGCGGTGGGAAGGGAGTGATCCACTCGTGTCTGAGGATCGCGACGTCGCTCGGGATGGGTCTCCTGAGGACGATGGAGCCTGCCAACACTCGGGTGTCGTCGAGAAAGGCCTTGTCGAGCTTGACAAACTGGCTCTGAAGGCTGCGAGCGTTTCTGGCAGCCAGGTCTGATGGTGGTGCTTTCTTCTTGCGCTTCACATGGTGCTGTTCTGGCTGCGGAGGGGCGTCGCCGCGCTTGATTGCTCGCTTGAGCTTGAGCTGGGCTTTGCGTTGCTTTCCCGATAGAGGTGGCATCAGTCGGACGGGGAGACCGTCGTCGTCGTCGGGGCTGGGGCAGCGGTCGTCTCCGCTGTCTCCGCACAGTCCGCCGTCAACCCATCCGTCTTATCGTCGGCATCGTTAAATTTATAGAACCAAGGACAACCAGGCGGCCATGTCGAGCTTGAGAGCGGCGAACGCATCCCGCAGTACGTACGACGTGGATCAAACTAGAACGGGCCCGCCGCGCTCCTCGAGTCCGCGAAACCGACGTATTGCCGTAAATCCACACCCGGAGCAACTAATTTGCCAACGCCGAGCACGTCGCCATCGTCGGTCGTGGTCCCTCGATAGGTCGGTCACTATTGACTACGTTGTCCACGCTGGTTCTCTTGCTCGTTCCTACCCGTAGAGCTGGCCGGTGAACTCGAGGATGAATACCCCGTACGTCCCGCATCTCGGACAAGCGACGATCGTGCAGGACGACTACTAACTTCTAAACAGTACCTAATACAGATCTCGGCTCGTGGTCCCTCTTCGCACGCAGCATTCGATCGACGCTCTCCGTCTGGTTGAAGATATTTTTCGACTGGTTGATGAGCATCGCATTTTCGCGGTGGGCGGTGCTCATCGAGTGACCGGTAGTCAAGGTGGTCGTCCAGAACAGCTTGCGCGCAGGAATGATGAGCCACCAGGGCTGATCATCATCAGGGATTGCTGTCCACTAGTACGTGCCAGGGCAGTGTATACTCGGCTCTTTGGGGGGAGTAAGGGATGTTGATATGGTTATGTTCGCGTTTCAGTCGAGTTTGGGCTATAACGTGTTTCATGGTAGAGTAGACAACGATAAATAGCACTATCGCTTCCACGCCCCGTCATCATCGCTCCTCGTGTCCCGTCCCACGCCGCCCTGACCTCTTTTCTCATCTGCGCATCGGAGCGTCTCTCTTCTCGTCTCCGCCATGCTCGTCGCAGCACCTCCGCGCCAGCCCGACCCCGTCACCACCGGTCGGCGGGTCCTTCCTAGAAACAAGGATTTCTTGAACAAACATGGCCACAGACTCCATTCATTCGATCCAGAAAAAGCCCCATATCCGCTGAGCTATGACAGGCAGGTCCTGGAACTGTGAGCGAACCCCCTACCTGCTTTCCGAGCAATGTGCTCACTAATCTCCCTTTCCAACCACGCGTCTCCCGTCCCATGCAGCGAGAGCTTGGACCTCAGCTTCCTCTTACCTTTGACGAAATCAGTGTCCATAGCCTCCTTTACGGATGGCCCACCACAGCACTCGCTAGATTTAGGTTGTGGTGTATGTATTTCCTTCCATCATAACCTCAGCTGTCCGGTATTTTGCTAAACATCGCCATCTCTATTCTTTCGTTCTAGGGTGGGACGTGGGTTCTCGAGGCTGCTAAAGAATGGCCAGACTGCCATTTCGTATGTATGATTAACCAAGGAACGTGTCCGTGCGTTTTCATGTATTATCGTTAGATTGGGTTCGACCTCGTCGATGTTCAAGTACCCCTATCGTTATTGGAGCCAGAGATTGCCAGCCGCATAAGTTGGGTGCACGGTAACTTGTAAGTACCACTTCGGGGCGTTCGGGCCCTATTGGAGGTTACTTGACGAACGCAATGTCTCAGCTTGACGACGAAATTGCCATTTGACGACGACGAGTTCGACCATGTTCGCATGAATGATCTGGGCAGGGGCATTCCCGAGAACAAGGCAAGTATTTACCACCACCAGGTATTGCTGGGGTTCGTTGCACCTTTTGACACCCCCTTTTCTTGTGCCACTTGCTATATACAGTGGGGAGTGTTGCTCGAAGTAGGTTGCGCTCTTCTATCCAGCAGGATATGGATGCTCATGAATTCCACAGGAGGTTAACCGTGTCTTGAGTCCAGGTGGCATCGTGGAGGTGATTGAGCACGGTATGTCTACCTCTCCCCTTCCTAGTGTCCAGCATTTAAGTCGATTAGATATTATATTTCCCATTCTTCCAAGTTGGTTTACAGCACCTCTGCGTGTACGCAATAAACGATCCGAATCGATACATCATCCCAACGGCATGCATCCCCGTGGAGAAACGCGGCCACTCTCATCGGCGGATCCACCATCGTTACCGCACGATCACGTACTTCTTGAAAGACTATACTATGGGGTATTCGAAAATCGGTTCATCAATCTGCGACCTACTGGTGGGTATCCGCATCCTCCACTGTGACTTAGTGTATTGATCAGATGCAAGCTATTCTTCCGATCCACTTTACGTCCAATTTCCGACAAGTCATCACCGCACCCATTATACACATCCGTATGCCTGCAATACCACCCCTCCCGGCGCTTCCACAACCTCTCCCGGCCAATGCATTGTTAATGAGTGTAGATATGGATAAGCCTGAGGCAGGCTCGCTCCTACCGGGTTCATCTGACATGCCGACTCTCCGACCTAGCTCCGCTTCCTTCTCAACGGATTCAAGACGAACCAGCCATTCGGCATCAACAGAAAAATCCTCCTTGTTCGACCGGAGCTATTCCATGTCGGACGCCAACACACAGCTGACGAGTCATTCTGGCGATCCGCCCTCACCTAGTTCCCCGAAAACGACGCAGACCACCAAGTTGCCATCCTACGTTGTGGACTGGTCGTCCGCTGAAAGTACGATGGGTTCTGGCTCCAACTCGCGTTTCCTCATCCCATTGGAAAAGGTTGACAAGCTGAGCGAAAGCACGCTAGCGATGCAACTCTACTGGAGTTACCAGAGTGTACTTGCTTGTCAAGAATCGATGTGGGAAGAACTTACGGATAGGATGAGAAACCGATCGAGTGAACTGAGGGGGTTGGGGTGGGAAAGTGATCCTGAGCTGAACGAATTGGATAGTAGGGCAAGATTTGAGGTGCTGATCGAACGTTATAAGAGGTGAGTTTGCGACTTGCTGATTGACACCATGGATGCTGAGAGGGTGGTGCAGAGACATGCATGCGCGGGTGTCATTGTGGTGTTCGTTGGCTGAGATGGGATGGCCAGTGCCTCCACGCGAACCGTTGTCGAAAGCTGAGCTTGTGGAGGAAGAAAGGTTACATCACGCGATGCTCGAAGCGAGACGGTTTGCAAGCGAAAATGACCTCACGTACTGTCGCTCCGTCCGGTCGTTCGTGGGTTCCAAAAGCTGTTGACCTGCCCCATCGGATTTATCTTCTCTTCTGCCCATCAGACACCACCTTCCTGTACCACTCACACCAGATCCTTTTGCAGGACAACATACCACGATGACATGATACCTCTTCCAGCGATGCGTTCGGAGGACGATTTTTGGACCAACGAATCACGATGCACTTTATTCTCTATGTATTTCGTTGCTTTGGCTATCGTCGTGTAGAATGAACGGATTAATGAGACGAACAGAACGTCCTTCTCTGTAGGCAAGTACCGAGTTCCTTCGGTTCTTGCATATGGAGAAGGGTCGTCGATGGAGGCGGGAAAAAAATAAAATAAAATAAAACATGTCCTAATCTGGATCGGTGAATGCCGAGGGAGTGGCTGGTGCATTTTTTGCGGGCGGGTTAGCGTTTGGCCATATGCCAGCACGAAAGTCAAAGGCGAGCGTGTCCGGCGCTGTTCCATCGCGCCATGCTGCCCGCAACATCGCGCACGGACCAGCGATGACTGCCAGCAAGCCTGAACCCCCGCCACGACGATGGTGCTGGCACCCACTCGCCGATTCCAGCACTAGTGCACACCCTCCCGTATTCACCAGAGACGGCAGGTGCGTCTCTTTTCGTGCAATATCGAGCTCTCACTCGACGATGTCCCCAGCCATTTCTTCTCCATCATCGGCTCCACTATCAAAATCCACTCGGCGACTTCCGGAAAGATCATATCCACGCTGCCCGGATCACAAGATGGAGGCCACACCGATATCATTACCTCCGCTGTTTTGAGCCCTCAGAACGCATTCCAGCTCATCACTGCATCGTCGGACGGAACTATAAAGATTTGGGACTTCCTCGAGGGCACGCTGTTGCGCACTATTGGCCTCGACCAGCCCATACATCACGTGTGTACGCATGAGAAAATCAAGGATCATCTCTTCGTGGCCGCAGCTAAGAAAAAGGACAAAAGTTCATGTGAGCCTTGTCAAGGGACTTTCGGATGACAGCTATTCATGTTCCTTAGCACAAGACCCCTCTCAGGCCGGGAATACCGGCGTTGTCCAGGACGAGACTTGCATAGTCCTCCGAGTTTCCCTCAAGACTCGACCTCGAGGTTCGAAGAGCCCCGAAAAAGTTCAGAAACCGTCTCAAGTCATACCGATTGGGAAAACCGACGCAACAGCCGGCCTTGCGGTCTCTGCAAGTGGCGAACGATTGATCGCCGTCGCCGGTCACAGAGCATACGTCGCGCAAGTCGAAAACCTCAAGTCAGGCTTCACCAAATTTGTATCTCCAGGGCGTCTCACTTGTCTTGCCGTGCATCCGTTCGAAGACTACTTTGCAACTGGCGATGCCAACGGTATCGTACGACTATGGTATTGTCTAGATCCCAAGCTTGTAAAGGTGGTGGGTGTAGAAAAGAAATCCCAAACGTCGACACTTCATTGGCACGCTCATGCGGTCTCTTCCGTCGCTTTCAATACCAATGGCGCATATTTGCTAAGTGGTGGCGAGGAGTCTGTCCTGGTCATATGGCAGCTGCATTCTGGTAAACAAGAGTTCGTCGCTCGAGTCGGTTCACCGATAACAAACATTGTCGTTTCCCCACCGAGAGCGACGGAGGAAGAGTATCTTTTGGGACTCGCCGATGCTAGCTATGCATTTGTAAGTTCAGCTACGCTCAAGCTTTCACGTGTTTTCGCCCGAATAAAACTAGGTATACCAATGACTTCCTGTCTAAAATATGACATCTCATAATATCACAGATCCCTTTGCATCGAATCCGTCTTCATCTTCTGTACCACTCGCTTTCCATCAGCCCTCGGAAACCCTTGTCCTTCCTTCCTCTCACCCGTCCTCTCTTCAAATATATTCTCCTTCCACCTTCACCCTCGTAGCCGAACTCGAAGTCTCACCGTCAAATCGCGTTTCCAGACGCGAGGACAAGGCTCTTGAACCTGCTCGTGTTGAACGAGCCGTCGTTTCTTCCAGTGGTGAATGGATGGCTACGATCGACAGACGTGAAGGTGATGAAGCATTCCGCGGCGAGATATACCTCAAGCTCTGGTACTGGGACAAAAAAACGGCATTTTGGATATTGAATACAAGGATTGATCGACCACACGGATTGGCAAAGGTTACTTCCATGTCATTTCGTCCGGGGGTGGAGGATGAACAGATTGTAACTACTGGGGAAGATGGGAATGTGAAGGCATGGCGAACACGAAGGGTCAGGAACAAGAAGGGGAGTGAGGAGGGTGAGTTCTCCTCATTGAGCCTCCGAGACTACAAATTGACCGTGATGCCAAACCTGCAGTCTCCTGGACATCAAGATCCAGTTTTAGTCACAAGTCAGATATCCCTAGATATACATCGTGGTCACATGATGGATCTCTCTTGGCCGTCCCCACTGGCGGTTCCATCGTCATCTACGATCCCGATACCAACGCTGTCCAGCAGTCGTTCGTTCTCCAAGAGTGTCGTCAACCTTCTGAAGCCCACTTCATTGGCAAGAGCGGGCGGTACTTGGCCGTCATGGGAGGGTTGGACTTGGTTGTTTGGGACGTCCTTTCTCAGTCAGGTGCTTTCCCTTTCAAGATTGCAGCTACATGATGTTGACAAATCTTTATCCAAGTAACTTGGCACCAAAAAAGTCAATATCGATACACCATGCTCATGTCGCATCCCTATCATGATACCTTCATCACTATTCATTCCACCATCCTAGACCCGACGTCGTCATCTGTCACACTGTTTCATGCCACCTCTCTCAGTCCGCTAATGAAATACACCCTTCCATTCGGTGTTCTCGGTATCGCCTGGTTTTATCAATCAACACTCCCCCTTTCTGGCGATTTCTCGCTAGTAGCCTTGACACACAAATATAACGTCGTCACCATGGGAGACGACGTCACACTTCCCGATGACCCTGGAGCGTCTGCCAAGGCACTTCGGAAAGGCGTGGCACCGCCACGAAGATCGTTGTTCGAAGAAATGTTTGGTGTCCCTGCAATCGCGAGTCTGTTTAATTTAAATGAACAGACTGACAAAGCGATGGCAGATCAGGGATCGGGCGGTGGTATTACGGTACCGTGGCGAAGTAGTGACACCGCGAACTTCTTCGATGCGCCTTCGCATCTTATGCCCCCTATAGAAACATTCTTCGAGCCTCTGATTGATTCATTCTTGAGACTACGGACCACGGATGATGAGACTCGTGCGGCAGAGGCAGAAGAAGGGGCTGCTGAAGCAGAGGACGATATGCCAGTCGACCTTGTTCAAGAGACCAATCCCGTCAATGCGTCATTGCCATCTAACGAGGCAATCCTCGGCGTGTTCGTCCCGCTGTTCAAAGAGATGGCAGGTATGTCCGTTCGACCGCCGCCCTTGATTACTGTATTTCTTATTCCCGTCACAGATGCCCCAGATTACACTTACCGACGTGACAAAATTGTTGCCCTACCCAAGGCAATCAATGGGTTTCCAAAAAATCACACTCGCCCCATCTCGCGTGCTCCCACAAAAAATCCTGTCCACTCGGATACCCACTCCCTCTCACCGGATCGATCCACGCAGTCAGTCACCACCAAAGCTGGTAAAAAACGCAGTAGACCGTCGCTGGGTTGATAATGCTTTCAATTCACAGGCGGGTTGAGATGTGAATATTATTGAGCATTTCATATATTTACGCCAATGCATTCTCCACTAGCACCTTGTCGCAGGCAAAACCGCAGAGCCATGTCTTGCCGCAAATGTAGCCTAGTCCTTTCCACTTGTGCTTGTTTGAAGATGAAGATGGTATGTAGGAAATGGTTCGCCGTCTAGATGTAGCCTCAAATCAAATCCGCTACTTTCTTCGCCAGGAATGCTTGAGATTGAGGAGCAGTGATGCGCCTCTCATCACGTCTTTCGGAGGTCCTACTTGCGAAGATGCGAGAGAGAGCAACGATAACGCCGAATCCATGCGTGCGTCGTCGGGATCAACATGATCCTGAACTTCTTCGGACCCAAGTCTAGTGTACGCTTCCCTGGACAACTTTCGGCGCTTGGATTGGCGTTCGCAAGCCCACTCGAGTGTTCGTATTCTCTTCCACCTGGCGGGCTTCCCCTTGGTCTGCTCGGTCTGCTCTTGCTCAGCTATTTGACCCTGTGTGTTTGACTCGGCCGCAGCGATCGCGTTCTCTGACAAGGTCTCCGGCGAATGCGGGTCAGCATCCTTGACGTTCGGCGCTTCGCCTTTCAACTCTGCAGACTCCGAGCGTCCTCTCGGTCTTGACGCCAACGCGTTCAGGGTGTCGATCAGCGGTTTGATCCTGACGATCGCCTTGACCGCAATCGCGTTCAGTCCATTGGCTTGCACAGCGTCCTCGACACCGTGGCCCGACGCGTCCAGCGTGGCATTGCGCGACGGCGAGGACACGGCGCGCAGACCAGAGTCCGGTCGCGTGCGTCCCGAGCGGCTGTCCGACCTGCCCGCGGGCGACGGTTGACCCCGCTTCGACGTCTGCCGTTTGTTCTGGAACCAGATCGTCACGGTCTTGTAATCCCTATAGCGGGCCCGGGGACGCGTCGTACGTGGTTCAGCGGAGATGTATATAAGAACGCGCCCGACGAGGAGCGAGCGACTCACATTCCCAATTCGGCTGCGAGGTCCTTCTTTTGCTGGCGGGAGGGATGGGTGTCTTGTTTGAACACGTCCTCGAGGCGGGCGAGCTCCGCGGTTGACAAGCGGTGCCGAGCCTTCTTGCTGGACGTCGCGAGGGTGCTCTCTGGCTGAGATGGCCCACGGTTCTCTTTGCCATCGGAGGGTTGGGTGATGGAGGTGCGACGGGTGCTTCTGGGGGCGGTACGCATCTGTAAAGGAGGGTAGGATAGGCTGTGGTCTTTGGCTGTGGACAAGTGCGCTCAGGGGTTCAGCAGACCCTCGACGTGCGGCTAACAATACTCACGTGAACGAAGTCACGGACTGGTAGGGGAAAACAACTGAAACTTGTGTTCTCTAGTAACTGTCGGCATGGAAAATCGTACTAGGGGTATACAAAGTGCTGCAACAACAAACAACAGATAGAATCCGGAACGCGAATAAAGACGAATAATAACTTTAAGACGAATGCGACAACGGCTTCCGACTCCGTGGTCCTTGGCGATACAGCGGAAGATATTTACGGGCGTGTTTTGAATCCTAGAAGCGTGATGGCCGCCTCCACATCCTCAAGCTGTGGCCGCATATTCGGGCGAGAAAATTGGGCATTCCTCCCGTCCGGGCACGAGGCATCGCTCTGCGGAGATGTGACAGCGTCAGACTCGAAATGAATTGATCCTGGCTCCGCGGTGTCTTTATCAACTTCTCGCCAGCGTTCCAACGTGGACGACCCCTCTACGTCTTCATCGACCCATTTCTTCTGCCTCGCTTTGAGGCAGGCCCACTCCAGGGGATAGATTGTCTTTGCTCGCGACGATAGAGCCGCCAAGCGAACCTCTTCAGGGTCAGGGGCAGACGAAGGAACAGCTGGGGAAGACAACATGTGGGTCCAGATTTCCGAAGGACTGGATAGGTTCCTCTGTTGGACGTTATTCTTGCGCGGGGTGAGTGGTGCACGCTGCGAGTTTAACTGCGAAGTCAAGCCTGGACGCTCGGAGAGCGTAGCGATACGATCAAGTGAGATTTTAGAACGATCGAGGGGCGTCTTGGAACGCCCGTGTCGATGATGCCCAGGACTGGACGGAGAGCGCGTCTTTGGTGGGTTGTGATTGTTTTCGTTGGAAGTGAGTGGTTTCTTTCTAGAAGTTTGACGTCTGTTCTGAAACCAGTTGGTGACGGACTTGAGCTCCCTGCAGATAGAGTTATCGATCCAGGTCAGAGGAGGGGATGAAATGACTTACATGCCGATTTCGCTGGCGAGTGCCTGGCGTTGCGCGCGGGTAGGGTGTGGAGTTGCCTCGAACAGTCGATGGAGGGCAGTGAGCTGCGCAGGGGTGTTGCGTCGCCTGGCATATGGGACGTAATAGTCTGATGTTGCGTCTAATAGGGTGGTCATCGTCGTCGATGGCTAGCCCATATGTCTAGGGAAAGAACATACCTACATATCATCCCCGATCAAGTAACGCACAAACAACGCCCAAACATTCCCATCGCGGTCATGTGACTCTCGAACTTGGTCACGTGCAAAGGGATAGTATTACACTAGTACTACTACTAGCAGATATATCTCCAGATCATACCTGTAAATCATCTCCGTCATGCATCCCACCCTTCTGATAGCAACTTGTTCTCCTCTTCCGTGTTTGCACCCACAGGAGCTATATAGAGTGTCGCCTCCTGTTGCAACAGCTTGAGATGCTCATGCGTTAAATTCTGCGCCCAGGGGGTATTCAAGTATAGCTTCCTCATGGGTATCCCTATACTCTTCCTCAAGCGACAAAACTCTGCAATTGTTACCGCCGGCAAAGCTTGAACCTCCATGCATTGAAATTTCGGACAGAGAACGCGGCGGGCAGGGGTAGCTGCCTCTGACGTAGCCGACCCACCTTCCACGGACGCCCGATAGTTTATAGGATTTTCCGCAAACATGTTGAGGACCTCTGGTTTTATCCGAGCCAGTCGCGCATACCCTATCTCGGGCATCGAGTCCAGCCATCGGACAAACGTTCGCTTTCCCACCGAGTTCATATTCAGTTCGATATTGTACAGCGTCAAGATCCGCACTTGCTTGAATTTCCGCGTCAACATGCCGATCAGAGGTATATAGTCGCTGCCAACCATGGTCATCAACGTCAGGTCGCGAGTGCGAGGGGCATGGATCTGTGCGGCGATGAAGCACGCGAACGAGAGGCTGAAGGATCCGAGGGTGAATATCTTTAGATTTGGGAGCTCGACGGGGGTGTGGTCAAATAATTTCTCTTCTGGCTTGGGACCACATCCATCCAACGTAAGCTTGTCTAGACTGGGACAACTCTGAAGGATTTCCCTGAAGCGTCTGAGTGTAGGAGCAGCGTCCATGGCAATATGCCGGAGGTCGAGCGTCGTCAGATTGGACAGCGGTGTGTCGTTGAAGTCGATATGAATGCCCGACAAACAAAGGTATCGTAGGTGGCGGGTCTGAGCACCAAACAAAACGGCAGGGTCGCGATGGCCTTGGGTATCGAACCCAGGTCCGATCCATACATAAGGCATACCGGAACGGTGAATCTCGAGGCGCTCGATGTTGATAGATATCCCCGCATCCCCTGCGGTTTGCAGTTTCTGAAGGACGGTAAGCGCGGGAGGCCAGTTGTCGACGATGATAACGAGCATACGGACTTGAGGGAGTTTAGAGAAGAGTTTGTCGAGCATGTCTGACATCTGTTGGGCGGTGAACTTTGGAGAGTCTCGTATGCTGGTGAATTTAGGATCTACTTCGTTGAGTCGAACGTCTAAGCGAGCGGATCCTGCTCGTTTGAACCACTCCCACGATCTCTCGTAGGGGGGAGCGTCATGGAACCAAATTGCATTCCAGATCATTGGGTCCTCGATCATTAAGCGACGCCACACTTTGCAAACCCACGTGAGATACAAGCGCTGCCTGACGCCTTCTGAGGGATGGTTCGTGGACCACACGACGAGGTGGAAGATATTGGAGATGATTTCGGGTGGCAGATCCGTGAAACGGAACAGACGCCAGTATACGAGCGTCCGGTTGAACTGGGCCTGGAGGGTTGCCCTGAGAAGTCTCAAGTCGACCTGGGCACCGAGACTTTTAATTTGAGCTTCACCGATTGCTATCGTTTTTGACCACATCTCGAGCTGTTCCTTGGTCTTTGGATGCAATCCTCTCGCGCCGCCGGACACGGGCTCAGACATGGCTGCAAGGGTATCCTTCATGATCTGCAGCTGGAGATTCGCATAAGCCTTGGATCCGGGGGTTGGGGAGAGCGGTATGCGGGGTGGAGCAGGAACAAGGGTGGGGGGCGGGGTGGGGGGTGGTTCGGTGGACATGGGGTATGAGCGCTGCGGGGAGGTTATGAGGGACGAAAAACGAGGCACGGGAGGTACGCACCGACCGAGTGAGAAGGATGGATGGAGCAGCTGGGCTTTATGGGGAGGAGCGACAAAGGCAGGATGTATTGTGGTGATCATTTATGATCGATATGTGGCTCATGAATCACCGCCAAAGCGTGCTTGTTTGTCCTTGTGGGCGCAGTAATTTATTTGTGGGTTGATAAACCCACCCGTCTCTCTTTCAGATACCAATGTCTTCCCTTGCCTGGTACGCCCGCGTTCCGACCTGGGCCGTTTTCCAGAGTACCGCCCCAATGTCCTTCGCTAACCACCGCGCCTGGTCCATCGTTTCTCTCAAAGCCGTGCGTGCCACATGCACCAACGCCAGAGCGCAACTACCCGCCTGTATCAGGGCAGGTAGGTCGGCAAGACAGCCGCAGCCCGGAAGATCGCGCTCGGTCGAGTGGGGGCGAGCGAGCAGAGAGACAAGGAAATGCCGCCCCAGCCAAATCGAGGATGGTTGGCATGGAAAACGCACGGTAGGCAGATCTGACGAGGAGCAAAAACTGTGAATGCCGTCCAGGACGACAATGCACAAGAGCCACAGCAGATTTAAAACAGACTAGATGGTGAGGTTAGTGCCCGCAAAGAATGCAGGGAAAGACAAGCCCGGAAAGTCGCGAAGATACCCGGAAAAGTGCGTCGTCTGGTCCGTTTATCGACCCCTAGTAGATGGTGTGTTACCTTCAAGGTACATTCAAGAACTGATGGAGCAGCCTGGAGGGTGAACGACAGAGAGAGTAAGGTGTCTTAACCCAGTGTATACCGATTTCAAGATTATCTTCTCGTCGCCGAGTCTCCTGGCTAAATCGTAAGTACGATCCTAGAATGCAGGGTGGAAGATTGTGCCACCCGGACGCTATGTAGAACGCGGGCAAATTTTACCGACAAATGTTTTGACAGAGGTATTGTTGTGTCGAATTATGATAAACAGATGGAAATCTCACGATCTCCGGTCTCGTATCCCAACAGGTCAAGTTACTCCAGCGTTCTCTAGTGCTACGTTTCTGGGGAGTGCGTCCTTGGAAGCGCGGTCGCGCCTGTCTTGAAGAAGTGATCCTGGCAGAGAGGTTTGAACTGACGCATCCAGTCCCTAATCTCCATAGCGGACACGTCAACGATATTCGCAAGTGGTACGGTGGATCTGGCTTTCCTTGCCAAAATCTTATGAGGCGGGTATGTTCTGCTTTGTTGAAGGTCCGATGTCAAGGGTGAAAATTGCTTTGTGCGGGTCGGCTTTGTCGGTCTGCCGAGTATCATTGAATGATACTGCTTTGTCCTAACCTTTATAGCTGGCGCCGCAGTGCTTGGTGGACAGTATTCTGGGTTACACTGCCCATTTCTCATTGTAAGCAGTATACCTACGTTGCATCCCGTAGACACTCTGCAGTTCGTCTTGTACCCGTAGGTCATCGTCACAACAGAGCATGGTCCTGTTTGCTTGTCCGCTCGTCTCAGTGTTTGGCCACGGCCAGGTTTCCAAACATCAGTTGAGGCATATTTTACCCTTTTATTTGTCCGATATCAGGTACTTGAAATACAACAATTGGGTAGTACAACCCAGTCGCTCTGTTAGAAACTAGTCTCGTGGAACTACCAAGTGTAGCATTTGCCTTCAGGGGTTACTGCAGTCGAGATGCATAATTCCAAACCTGCAAACAGCCAAGACAGCGCATCCCATCGTATCGTACAAGTAATAAGAGCAGTCAAAAGATATAGTTGATACAGTCTAGCGCCAAGCACCTGGGATACCTCCTGATCCACTTGGTTGTGCGCCACCACCACCAGAAATGAGTTGCTCGATCAGATTGGTGACAATATCATCTTCCGCATCTTTGGTAATAGGTGGGTGTGAGAGTAGTTGGTCCATCACCTTCCCATTCAAGTTCGGGTAGGTACCCTCCGTAAAACCCATCTGCGGCGATAAATTTTAGTCGCAGCACAGCTACGCAAAGACGATACATACATCTGACAACTTCCTCATAATTCGGTTAAAAGGACGGTTCTCCCTGCCCTCGTGAGCATGGACACGGGGTATATGACCCGTGATATGACTGCGCCCAGGGACGCTAAACATCTCAAGCTGTGGGTAGGGACCGCGAGCGTTGCTGACAATGTGAATCTCTGAGGCTGCCGCAGTAGACTCGGCTGTCTGGCGTTCAACAGTTGGGGTCGGGGGAATAACGATGGGTCCGTTCTGCTCTGGTGTAGTCTCTGTCGGGTTATCGGAGTTCTGTCTAGAAAGACTGTGACTGAGTAAGGATTAGTGAACTGAAAACGAGGTGTAGTGCTGAGCCAACCTCTCAGTAGTGGGCTCCCGCTCACGACGCCTCTGCTCTGCCATCTTCCTGATGGCCTTGGCTTGACGATACCTTTCTTTGCGTGTCCTGTAGTCTGCCTTCGCTCTCTCGACCTCTACGCGAAGCTGTTCAGGCGTAGCATCTGGCGCTGGTGCCTGTTGAGTAGCGGCGGCCTCCGCACGCTCTTCGGCTGAGCGCGTTCGGGCCTCAGCTGCCGTTGAAAGAATTTCTGCTGCTGCGGCCCTCACGTTGCGGCTGTTGACAGAAGATGCTAAGGCTTCAGAGTCGCGACCCCATAAGCGTGGAGGAGGGCGAGGCCAGTCTCGAAGGTAACTAGCGGGTGGCATGGGAGGGAGCGGGGATGGTGGTGGATGTGATAACCCATCGTGAAATGGTCCTCCTAGATGGGTGAATGGTGGTGCACCGAACCACGAGTGGCGGTTACGGCGTGGATAGGGAGGCAAGCGAGGAAATATAGGTGGTGTGGGTACCGCACCAAACTGTGGTCTTGGTACGTCGGGGGATGTTCCACCAGGAGCACCTTGAGTAGCATCTCTAGGTGCCTGTGGACCCGTACTCTCCTGGCCAACTTGAATAAATCCGCTAAATGTGCGGAATATCCTGCCAAGCGCATCTGTGACTCGTGCACTAGCCTCTTGCTCAGTGGCACGACGAAGCTCCTCGAGACTCCTACCAGTTTCCTGCATGGCAGTTCTGTGAAGATTCTCTGCAGTGCGCGAAATTGCGTCGCGATGAGCGGTCCAGTAAGTGCCATTTGTAGCGTTGACGACGATGTTACGGAGATGTTCGGACAACTCCGGATGAGTAGAAATGACGGTGGAAATGGTAGTGAGAAGTGTGGCAATATCATGTACAACAGAAGGAGAAGCACGATCCAGATCAGGTAAGTCCAGGGATGGAAGAGGGGGATCGTCATCAAGGACCTCCGTCTTTTGCTCTGCGGGTGTAACGGGTATGGGTACATCTGCTTTGAGCGGCTGTTCGGTGACCACGGGAGTACTCTGCGCCTGAGCTGGAGTAGCAGCCCCGCTGCGGGGAACGTGGACAGTAGATCCGGGGGAGAGTCCGTATATATCATCCGAGCTCATATCGAAAACATGAACAGGGGGCTTGGCCGGTACTTCGTTACCAATGACGGAGCCTGCGGACGAGACATCGTCTTCCACGATAGCTGCACGTCCTTTGCCCTTGCCCTTGTTCTGTGGGACAATTGGGGAGAAAGTGAGGTCGGAGCGGGAACCGTCGCCACCTCCAGGCCCGTCTGCTTCTGACTTGGAAATACTGACATCACTCTCTAGGACCTCGACAAAGGCATGAGGGCTCTCAGGGGCATCTTTGGAGAGGAACAAACTCCCCAGGCTGCCAGGCAAGCGTTGCCACTCATCCTCTGCGTCGAAGACCAGGGGTAACACTTCGTGGCCACCGAAAGTGTTGCGGAAGAGGGACTGCTGCGGCGCAGCGCTTGGGAGCGGTCGAGGCGCTGTGTTAGCGGTCCGAATGCTGCTTAGATCGCAGACGGCGAGTTTGATGGCGCCTTCGTCGGTGCTAGAAGCCGACGTGTAGAAATCTTGGAGCTCCTCGTCAGAGCTAAGAGTCACGTCATCGCCGTCAGCGTCAATGTAGGATACTGCGACGTTCTCGATCGCAATATCGTACAGGATAGCGATTCTGCTGGAGAGAAGGGGCCACGTTGGGCGTGTCGCAAAAGTGACACGGCGAGTGAGACCGTTTGCTTTGGTGAGCTTGAAGTGGACCGCCATGCTGGTCGCGATAATGGGTCGGGGAAGAAAGGAATCCCACCTAGGAAGGTCTAATCTACCCTATTCGTTTAAACTCCGACATGCTGCGCCGGTGCCGCAGCCCGAGACTCGACTTGCGCGTACACCAGCGACGTACAGATTCTGCTAGCTCGATATCATACATATCATACTCAAGCAAAAATAGCCAAACGAGGGTCGATATCCGCAGGGTCGTTGAGCTGTGCAGGAATATCTGAGTGCGATGCGGAACCAAGAAAATCATACCCACCCTGTAGTTGATGTTCAACCTGCTGATACTAGCAATCTCTGCATCAGAAAGGTCAAAGTCATCGCACTGCAAGTTGGAAACCAGTTTCTCGTGGCGGTTACTCTTCGGAATGACGGCGATACCGCGCTGAGTCGCCCATCGCAGCAAGACTTGCGCAGTTGCTATGCGACGTAAGACTCATCAACGAGTTGGAACAAAATAACACACTCTTCTTGTGAGCCGCAGCGACGTTTGTGATAACATCGTGCTCAAGGAGAGAAGCCGAGTCTTTGGCCATGCCAAGCTCGAGATAACTCTGAGGTCCGAAGGAGGAGTACGCCGTCACGGCGATCCCGAGGGTCTTGCAAAGGTTGACAAGACCTTCCTGGGTCAAGTAGGGATGTAATTCGACTTGAAGCACCTGTGGCTCATACTTGGCGTATCGGAACACATCGAGTATGATGGATCCCTGGCAGTTGCTGCATCATGATGAGACGTGCAGCCGCCCTTCTTGAGCCAGTTGCATACCTCAAACCAATGTTCTTGGCTAATTTCTCGTCAACGAGTTCTTCCATAGCTCCCCATGTCTCCGACAGGGGAGTGTTTTCTATTCATATGATGAACTTGAATGCAGGCAGAATAAAAAATTGATACCTACGGAGGTGCACTTTTCCATCATCACCGAACCATTCGGGGGGGAAACGGTGTTCAGGATCAACGTGTTGCAGGGAAATAGGGAAATGGACGAGGAAGAGGTCGAAATAGCTAATGCCCCAAAGTTCGAGCTGTTTCTTGGCAATTTGCTTCACCTTTTACTCTGGTTAAGATGTGCATCATTCCACGGCAAGCAACGTCTTACGTGGTCGTGAGCATGGAAGGTGTTCCAGAGCTGGCGATTCTTCATTAGTCCAGGTGTATGAACCAAGTAACTCGGCTCGCCTTAGAAGTAATAACTGAGGAGGCACATTCAGCTTAGCCCAACTTGAACGTATGAGGACTTGCAACCCACAAAGATCCTCACGCTTCACGAGACCCTCCGCGATTGCCCGGCGGACGCCTTCCCCGGCCTCTTTTTCGTTCCCGTAGTCACAAGCACCATCAAGAAGACGATAACCAGCCTTGATTGCATTGTAAACCGTCTTAAATGAACATCAGACACTTGCAGCACTCTAGATCAGTAAAACCCACGTCTGCACATGTAGATTTGGTGACCTGTATTAAGAAAATAAACACGGCTCAAACTTTTCATGGGAGCATGGTTACCTTCCAGAGACCAAACCTTGCATGCGAGCAGATAGGTTTAATGAAATGATTCGGTACTAAGAGGTTAGAAGCCGTACCCGACTGAGGGCATCTATGATATCGATGAACATCAAGCTCGCACATTGGAAAGGCGGAATTACATGCATTTTGTTTGGTTCGTTTGAGCACTATGGTAGCCATTGTGTTGGCGATGATCGATGAATATCGATAAAGGTTTGATGGACGTGCGGAGTCAACGAGCGAGGCTTTCCTACGATCAAGATAAACTCACGGTCCGAGACTCGGCCCGGGCGCGAAGTGTCTATTATATACGAGCGGTGTGAGACCTACGGATGTGCATACAGGCGGTGTTATAGCAACAATCTGTGGTACGCTACATTAACGGCAGATTTTTCCTCGTTCGACTCAGAAAAAAAGAACGAGGACATTTTCCCTGAAAGTCACGCGAGGCAGCGCTGTGTAGAGTTGACCATGGGCAAAAGGGTCGATGCGAAGGTCCAGAATAGACTAGGGCCTACGATGGGTAGGGGGGTACCCGGGTAACCCGTGGGCAACCTGCAGGTTGGCGACGGGTGGGTTACGATGGGTACGGGTACTCAGAGGGCCACGGATCCGGGTGGGTATGGGTATACCCGCGGCCAATGGAGGTGTAAATCACGCGATGCTTTTCGAC